>JAJOZX010002359.1:317500-465000 GCA_023014485.1 Bathynomus jamesi | reverse complement strand
TTGACGTTTGGTAGGCGATCTTTTAAACAAAAAATCGAATAAGATAAACTAAGTTTAATGCCAAAACAAATTTCCACCATAATATACAATTTTATCCTTAAACTATAACATAAAAAGGATTAATATGATTTTTAAAACAAAATGGAAATTAAACTAGGGGTAACTATTTCATTTTTCCTCTTTCGCCCATTTATTTTGTTTCAATACAAATTTATCTTTAAGCCACCAATATATCTTTAAACCTTATTACAAAAAATATCAATATAACTTTATAATAAAAATAGGTTCTGTTTCGGGGTAACTTATTCATTTTTCCTCTTTTACGCAACTATTTTGTTTCAATACAAATTTATCTTCAAGACACCAATATATCTTTAAGCCTTATTAAAAAATATTAGTATTACTTTATATTAAAAATAGATTGTATTTCAGGGTAACTCTCGCCAGAATAGAGTATTTGAACATCTTGTTCCTCAAGCTTCGCACGGTTCAATGTAGTCTTAAAAGTCTCAAAGGACGGAGGGCTAGGGCGTCTTTCAGTATTCGCCACATCTTCCGTCTTTACCGAATACCACTAAACGTTGAACACACAATATCAAAGGTAGCCATCACTATTTTTCGTTTACGTGAGAAATCTTCAAATATACGTCTGAGATCCAGGGCTTGCAGCGGTCAACTGAACACGCAGGGTAGAGATATGCCCAGGTAGTAGCAGGAGACACGTGACCTTTCATCGATCATACAGGGGGCGGGGCTTATGACTTTTCCTATACATACGCTACTATTTAATTATTTGGAGAGATGTTACTTACTGAAGTTTAATTGACTCAGAAATAAAGACTTAAACTTTTATTCCTTAATGTATGTGGGGGGGCATCAATTAAATATATGAAATAACTTTGCTTACCATACCAAATAAACTTCAAATATATATAATAGTGCATTCCAGGCTTTAATTAAAAGCCGCTGTACCGCTTAGCAGATTAATCCGTAAATTGAAATCTTACAACAATAAAGGAAATATACTGAACATTTTCTGACTGATAGACGTCAGTGTGTATGTCTGTTATTGGTTCTAATGCAGTTAACCGTGATTTGGTGGTGTTTACATTCTCGGTTCGCTCCCCCCCGACAGCCCCCCGCAATGCGCCTCAGTCAGTGTCTCTCAGCGCTACCAAAGACAATATTAGCAACAATGTTAGCAAAGGGAGGGGTTACAACAGTGCTTTCCCCAGGAATTGAAATTAGAGGGAGTGTTCGAATTTTTAATGGGGTGAGAGCCGAGGGGTGAGACCGTAAGGGCGAAGGTGGGCTTTTTGGCACTAAAAATCTGAAAAATGCTTCACGCCCATTTTATTAGAGTTAACTCATCTTTTAAAATTGGCTCAGGACGGTACCAGATGAGCCGGGTGTACCTGGCTATGTGTGGTGGAGAGCGCAAGAGAGCAACTCGCTCCTCCACCAAGCCATGCCTAGAGGCGGGGCCCACCAGCATAATCTTCGTGTGAAGAGAGACCGACGCACGGAAACGCAACGAGGTTAACGAGGTATAGAGTATATAAACACATTTTATTGACGCGGTTATCTGTGATTCACTGTCGTCAATTGAATTAACCATGACTTACTAATTGTTGCCATTGTGAACTTATCCGTGATCGTGACATAGAGTTAATCGCGATTTGGCGGTGTTTACATTCGCGGTTCGCCTCCCGCCAGCCCACCGCAATGCTCCTCATTCAGTGTCTCTCAGCGCTACCAAAGACAATATTAACAACAATGTTAGCAGAGGGAGGGGTAACAACAGTGTTTTTCCCAGAAATTGAAGTTAGAGGGGGTGCTCGAATTTTTAATGGGGTGGGGGTGAGGGCTGAGGGATGAGACCGTGAGGGCGAAGGTGGGCTTTATGGCACCATAGTAAACACTGAAAAATGTTTCACGACCATTTTATTAGGTTTAACTCATCTTTTAAAATCATCACACAAATTAAAGTTGGCTACTCACGCCTTCTATGAAGCAATACATCGACATCCTTTTTGGCTTCTTGTAATTTTTCGCAAGTTGACCTGATTTAAATATAACATCCTTAGTCATAGACAGGAAAAGATGGAATGAGGAAGAATGTTCCATAACTGGCCATTAGATTATTCTTCGTTTTTCTCTTAAAGAGCATTCAAATTTCTGCTTTTACATATTACACGGGTTTGTCTTCATCTCTTGCCCTCTATTTATCTACAGGCTGGGGGAATCCACCTAACCTAAGAGAGAGAGGAGAGAAAGCAGGAGGAGAGAAGAGACTTTGGGGGAGAAGGTGGGATGTCCTCAACCACCAAAGGGGTATACTTAACCTAATTTTATCTATTTTAACGCCCCGACCAGATTTTTATTTTCATATTCCTGTACAGTTTAATAAATTTACTACCACAATTTTTTATCTAATGTCAACCTCCGCATTTTCTAACATTCTCTAAAATCTGTTTGTTTGGAAACACTTTAATAAATTTGCATACATATTCCCAAGAAGATAATTTTATTGAAGTAAGATAAAGCCGTAAGTATATAGGTTATTTAAAAAACATTAAATTCCTCTAATGTTAAAATTAATTTAGTAACACACTGCCTTGAAATTATGTGTATAGCAGTCAATGTAGTTAGTAGTTTGAAAGATTTCCCTGTGAAATTCTCTGTAAACTAACTGTAATCCTGCAAATGTGTAACGGTCTCTTCATAAATTACAGGCAGTGGAGAAATTCAGCGCGAACATTCAGGAGCTCAGCTGAGTCCTTCGGATGTTCACGCAGACCCTTCAAGAAACCGAATTCCCGAACGATGTCTCCTCATGCGAAGAACTTCTTAAAAGCCAAGTTAGCTGGTTAGTTTGCGGAGGATGAAACTTTTTTTTCTCGTGTAACTTGAAATTTTAGTGATTTTAAGCAATGAATTCGTGAGTGAGTATATTTTTTGTACTGCGAGATCTATAATAAAGAATATGATAAGTAAAAACTGCGAATATGATAAGTAAAAACTCCAAAGAAAAATGCGTAGAAAATATACTGAAAATTTCGAGATCCCAATTATTTTCGTGTAGTTGGTTCTACTGTAGAATAACCTTGTGCAACGCCTTGGAGTTTTTTATGAATGGGTATTGAATACTGTCCCTCCGAGAGACGCCTTAAAAAAAATTCCTTCCCTTACCCGTTCCTATTTGTACAGGGTGTAACAAGAGTTTGTTACAGTACGAGATTATTTTTCACTTGTTATGAAGAAAATAAATGTTCAAATTGCGTGTCGTTCGGGTGTTGACTTGTTAATTCGATCACGTAAGCTACAGTACATTGAACGTTACGTAAAACATCCTTATTGATGATGATATATTTTTGTTGTATGTTGTCTTTTAACTGTTGAATAGTTCGTGCTCTTCTCTGGGCGAGTTTTCTTAACTAATATGATATTTAGCAAGAACAGCTGCGGAACTATCTTCGCCAGTAGGGGAACGAGGACGTCCACTACGAGGTCTGACCAGAACACTACTGGTATCATTTTATCGCTTCACTACCTTTCCAGCTACCTTTCCACTACCTTTCACTATCCTTTCCAGGATGAAGTCTGTCGAATATTATATATACAGGGTGGGCCATAAAAACTATTACCCTTATTTTGAATATAATTTAACTTTTATCAAATGTTATTTGTACAATCAATATATGTGTCCTGTATTGAATTTCATGCATGGTCTCTCTCGTGATGAAGTTGGATTTTTGCCAACTGTAACCATTATTTTGTAATTTGCCGTTTCTATACAGTTATCTAATTGAGTCCAAGATTATGCAGAATGTGCCCTCCTCCATTATCAATGCACGGTGGCAACCTTGCTCGCCATTGATCTATTGCAACATTTATGAGTCGTTGTGATATCTTTCTGTTTAGCCTGCAGTAATACTTTCCTTCAGATCTTCGACGGAATTGATCTCCTTTCCTTTATAAACCAATTCTTGTAGAGCACCCGAGAGAGCGTAATCGCATGGGTTTAGATCTGGGCTATTCGACGGCCAGAATTCTGATTCAATATAATCCGAAACATTTCGGTCGAGATACTCCCAAGTTGTACGAGCTGTATGGCTTGTGGCACCATCTTGCTGGATCACAAAATTGTTTCTTGACTTCTCCCTTAACGACGGCAGTACCGCATCAAGGATTTTTTCTTGGTAATAAGCAGCAGTGATTTTGGCATTTTGATCAACAAAAACAATCTTTGACTTCCCTAACTTTGAAATAAAGATGGAAACCATGACTTTTTTAGAAAAATGCGGGTTCTCTGCAAAGTCGATCTAGACCAGTGGTCGGGGAACAGGGGTAAATTACCCAAATGGGGTAAATTTAAAACTTTTGGAGGTAATGCGTGCGGTATGAGAGACACTTTGTGCTGATATTTTTTTCATATATTTTTATTTTATTTTGTTACATAAATGTGGCGTTATTCTAAATTTTAGAATATTACGAATTTACGTCCTGATTACGTCCTCATATATATTTTGGGGTAATACCCAAAAAGGTTCGCCGACCACTGATCTAGACTAATAGATTTTTTGTCCTGTCTTCCATAAACTCGGTCATTTTGTGTGTTTATTTTTGAAGCAACCGTAAAGGTCTCGTCGCTGAACCATATTTTTGACACTTCTCTGTCTGGAAATCGATCTAACAGAGTACGACATTTTTCAACTCTTGCTTGCTTATTTGATGCAGAGAGTTTATGAACTTCAACTCTTTTAAAACATTTAAGAACCAGATCATCTTTTACTATACGACGAACAGTAGAGCAAGAAATACCAGTAGTTTTTGAAATTTCTCTAACGGACTTGTGAGTGTTGGGCCATTCTTCTTGATTGCATATCATGGATGAAACCGTATCAATATTTTCCTCAGTACGTGAAGTTTTTGGTCTTCCACTGCCTTCTTTTCGTTTGGTCGACCCTGTGATATCGATTTTCTTTATGAGATATTGAAGTCCAGGTATTGTCCATCGTTTATTTGGAAACTCTTTCTTCATTCGTTTTGCACCCCAGTGTTTCTCCTTACGCAGGTTCAATGTCAATGCTTCATCTTCCAAAACGTATTTCATGTATAACTTGTTCACCAACTATAGCAGAATGATGGTCTGAAATGATAAAGGAAATAAATTAATTATTTTGTGTAAAATTTAGGAAAATTAATTATTTATGGAGAAACTGACTGTCATCTGACAGTATCAGTTGCTGACTTTGACCGCCTTTCAATTGAGCACCATATTCTGATACCTCCCTCCACTTGTGAGCCTGTACCTCTACTCCTGGGGCGTTGAATCTAGATTCAAAGCCAGCGTTTGAACACCTGTTTGGAACTTGCTTTTGTCGATGTAGTTCTACTGTTGCTGGAATCTTTTGAATAACAGAACTTTAGGACCAGAAATTGCGTCATGACACTCCGTGAACGCGGTAGTAACAACTAGCTCCATGATATGATGCTTGCATGCAAAGAAATGGAGCTCTTTCTGCAACTTCTGCTCTAGGAGCAAACACCATCCTGAGTGACGGCCAGTGTTAGCAGCGGCAGTATCAAAACACATCCCCACCATTGTTTCACTTAATCCCCAAAGTTGCAAGAGATCGAACACCGCTTGTGCCTGCTGTTGCCCACTTCCCGAAGCTATTTTTAGCACGCCAAAGAGCTGGCAGTTGCCATCTGAGGTGGACAGTAAGATGGGAAGCCGGTCCATTTGCTCGTTTTTGATAAGGTCTAGCAGAAGCTTTCCGTCCCAGTGCACCACCACTGGTTCGGAATGGAATCCTTTTTGGACCGATTCAGCCTGCTGCCTGCGATGATGCTCTCGGCTGCGCTTCACAGAGGATCGGCTGAGAGTCAGTTCCTCGAGGTTTCGGCCAAGGCTGCGAGCTGTTTCCGATAAAATGTAAAGTGTCATCCAGTCATTCACTCCCGTCCTGTCTAAGGCTGAAGATAATTCTGAATTCAAAATATTCTTGGTCTGGCGTGTTCTTTTAGGGGGACGAAGGACAACCTCCAATAGCTCCCTCATAGAACTCGTCATCGGCAGAGCTTGAAGAAGCAAGTTCGGCTGTTTAGGATGTCGAGGCTTGCTCTTCGACTGCTTTCCTCTTTCGGACGTCTTCCTCTGCTTTCCGCTTTGCAACCTTCTGCTCCTTCTCCGAAAAAAAAATTTCGACGGAGCCCATTGTGCCACGCCGACCGGGCTCTCTTTGAGCGAGAAGGAAGTCGCGATCTTCTTGAAACTGGATTATCTGGAGAGCGGTTCCATGTGCAATGTCGAACAAATTGTTCAGCTTGCTTTTGAAAGACGTCTCGTTTTGGACTTGTTTGGGATATCGCCTTCCCTTGTTCTTTTTCAAAGCCTGCCACACTTTGAACAAGAACAAAAGCTTCTCCAAACAGTGGCCCTTCGGCGTGTTGGTATGCGGGCTCTTTCCGAAAATGAGAAAACTTCCTCCAGCACTTCTTCGGCGCTTTGTTTGGTGTCTTTTTTATTCACAACATGATGGTGCATAAAACACCTAGGACCTGGCCATTTGAAGGCAGTTTACTGCCTAAAATCTTTTGGTCCGGTTTGTCCAACAAGGAAAAACCACGTGTTTTTGACATGACCGTCACCGTAAGTAACTGTAACCAATATAAACTAATGGATGGTATACCAATATTTATTAAAATCTATTTCATATAGCTCTATTTAACACCCCAACCTGTGAAAGAGCAGAAAACGGCATTAATTAGCACCTGTAATAGATCATAGTAATGAGTGATTCAGAGAAGAACATATAACCCCATGAGCGACCACTAATTATGCACCGATGTGAGTGAAATTTTTCACAACTTATTTTCTGCTATAGTGATATAGATTAGATGGGTGGGAGCTGGAAAAGTCGAAAGTTTGATTTTATGGACCACCCTAATATATATATATATATATATATATATATATATATATTACTGCAAAAGAAATGATTTATTATGTTTAATGTTAAAAACAGGAGCTTATAAAGAACAAATGGGATAATATACTACTCATAGTATGACCACAAAATGTTAGAGTGCAGGAATGTTGCAAATGTTACATAATGTTGCAAAAGTGCCAACCCCACCCCCTTTGTTGCAAGGCACTCCTCTTTGTTGCCAACCCCAAAATGGGGTTGCAAGGGGTATGCAACTTGGAGGCGGATTTATCCCCCAAGCTGAACCCCCCAAAGGGGCAGAGAAAGGAAGAGGGGGAGCCTCTTTCGGGGAGAAGGTGGGACAGCCTCACCCCCCAAAAGGGGCAGAGAGAGAGAGAGAGAGAGAGGAAGAGGAGAGGACCCAGAGGAAGGGTCATATGATGCGCATATGAGGTCTTCAGCCACCCCGCCGCTCTCTTATAGGCCCCTAATCAGACAGTTGGCTTAATCAGCCAACGGGCTGAGTTGCCAGATTGCGCTATGTATTAAATTATTCCATATATTAATCAGCCAGTTGGCTGAGCTGCTAGTTTGCGCCATGTATTTAATTATTCCATATTAACAGCCAGTTGGCTTAGAAGGCTGAGTTGCCAGATAGCAATATTTATTTAATTAATCCTTATAATCTTCCGTCATCTGGCTTAGAAGGCTGAGTTGCCAGATAGCAATATCTGTTTAATTATGCCATATACTAATCAGCCAGTTGGCTGAGTTGCCAGTTTGCGCCATGTATTTAAATTTTCCATATATTAATGTTGGCTTAGAAGGCTGAGTTGCCAGATAGCAATATTTATTTAATTAATCCTTATATTCTTCCGTCATCTGGCTTACAAGGCTGAGTTGCCAGATTGCAATATCTGTTTAATTATTCCAAATATTAATGTTGACTTAGAAGGCTGATTTGCCAGATTTCTTTATTTATTAAATTAAAGCATATATTATCCAGCCAGTTGGCTTAGAAGGCTGAGTTGCCAGTTTGCTCCATGTATTTAATTATTCCATACATTAACCAGCCAGAGCCAGCAGGCGCAACAGCCGGTTGGCTTAGAAGGCTGAGTTGCCAGATTCGTAATTTTTTAAATTATTCCATATATTATTCAGCCAGTTGACTTAGAAGGCTGAGTTGCCAGATTGCGCCATGTATTTAATTAATCCTTCTATTCTTTCGTCATCTGGTTTTGAAGACCGATTTGACAAATAGTAATTTATTAACTATTCTGAAAGCCAAACCAAACAAATTATATAATTGTGTACAAGGAATAAATAAAACACCAATACATCATTCTGTTTATTTTAGCTGAATTAATGGATATACAATGGGACATATATACTGTATATGGTCAAATAATAGAATGGAAAATATATAATCATACAAAACGGTACATTATCAAATTATTTGTACAGGAAAAAATACAGTTATATTAAATATGTTGAAAATATACAAAACAGTATGATCAATATATTAGTACAGGAAAAATATACATATATATTAAATTATATTCGAAATATGCAAAACGTATAATCATATTATTACAGGAAAAATATATATTGTCTGTACGTTCTACGGTGCAAAACGCTAAACTCGCATTTGATAGAATCTATATCAACATCGCCATTACTTTGTACGATGTGGTAAAGCCGCCCAAGCATCACTTCACCGTTTAACTGATACGGTGGCATATGGTGGACGATTCAACTGCATCCAATTGCAAGACATTTATTTAAATTACAGGGCTGAAACGGAGCTAGACCATATTATAGCCACTTTTGACGAAAGGGTGATAAATGAAGTGGCAACCACCCCGCCTAGCTAGCCCAGCGATCCAGAAGTCGTGGTACTTGCACGGGACAGCGAATGCGAGGTCATCGAGGAGATAATGTAAGTTTTTTTTAGGATAAGGACAAAGCACAATATATTTTCATTTATTAAATAGCAGAAATCATGTACAAAAAGGGTCAGTGCCCAATTCTTAATGGATACAAATGTGTATATATAGGTTTACACAATATACCTTTACACATTACAGGGGGTGTTGACATATGGGAACTTTTTTATCTGTCTGCATACATATTTATCATTCACATTTGTGTCGCATAAATCGAATAATTTTTAAAAATTCATAAATCCCTTCCCACGTGACATATACATGAAAAACAAAATATAATACAATCCACATGTTTCAGTATAATATCCTTGGAAGCGATATGGATTCCAAATAATCTCAGGCACGTCTAGCTGTGCGATAAAATTTACGATTGTCGAGTCATTCCACGGTGGAAATCCGAGTGAATCGAAATAGTACATTCTCTCCTTAGTTTTAAAATACGTTGCAAACCAATGAATCCCTCACCCCTCACAATGTCGGTGTTAACGATAACCCCGTACCAGTTTCTCGTACTTGGCAGATTTAATATTTCACTCTTTGGAAGGCTAATCGATATCGCCCCTCGGTTATAATTTTGAACACTCTTCCGTCTTTAAGATTTCTGTTAACCTTTGATTTTAGGATTAGAGTATGTGCAGGGTTTCCTTTGTTTACGATTTCGTATAATAAATCTTTCGTAAGATTTGAATTTTTTAAACTCACGTTTAAGTCTCTCACAACATCCTCAGCCGAACCATAACGCCCCGGCCCTAGTGTTACTTCTGTACTGTAAAACCATGCGACCTTAGTCCGTGCGATACGTATAGTTTCATCCCGAGTTAACCCGGCTTTTGCACACTCACGACAGTCTAAGAATCGTAAAAACGGTATCTTTATAATTAATATTTAAAAAGAGGGTATCTAGCTGAATTTCACATATCCCCACCTCATACGAATCACGACCCAATTCAATGGTCCATGGAGCTCTGTTACAAAGTTGGCTAGTGTGTTGTTAGGGTGTACAGACAGGGACGGGGAGGACGGGAGTGTGACGTAGAAATGGTTAGGAGTCATGCTGCATACATATTAAGCTTCATTACTGCATCAGCTTTTATATAGGTATTGAAGCTTTCTGGGTAACCTAGCCACTTCACCAGGTACATTTTTCTCTTTCCTGTACCTTTGCTTCCTAATTTTCTCAATTTTAAACACATTTTTTCCTAAATTAAACCACTTTCTGCAATTCCTCGCGGTAAAAGCCTCCCGAGATCTCTTCTCCATTCAAATCTTCAACGTAATACATCATTATCTCACCTTTAGGCTCATAGCCCTAACTTTAAAAATCTCGTGTCCATCCTTGCTCAAAACCCTTCGCGAATTTATTTCCCGAACGTGACAGCCTTACATAGTCATTGATTTTGAAACGCGCAGAGTGTGGTGGTGGTGGCGGTACTCCATCTCTTCTCGGGCGCTTGCCTCTTTCTAAAACATCGTTAGGCGTTGTACCGATCGTACGATGGTGTGAACGGTTGTAGGATGAAGCCAATGAATCGAGAACGTTTATATATCTGTATGTGTTTTTATGTGTAAAATATCGGTGCATGCGTTCCTTTATGGTACGTTGAACTCTTTCAGCTAAAGAAGCCTTATGTATAGAATTGGAAGTGTAATAGCTGATATTAAACTCTGACAGCATGTTCTGAAAAGCTCGTCCTATAAATTCTTTTCCCATATCCGTACAAAAATAGCCAGGAATCCTGTTTTCTTTCAACATCAGCGTTTTGGCCGCTTTAGCAACTGTTTCAGGCGATTTATTTTTCAGGGGAATTAGCCACAGGTATCTAGAGAATACATCTATTATGAATAGGATGTAACGGTAGCCATCGTTGTACATGAATATCTTTGCATGTCTGTTAAATCTGCCTGCCAAATAGAGTCAATCGAGGCGGCTGTTGTCTTGGCTGTTTTAAACCTTTTTCTCACCGGCTTATGAAGTGTATAAGCATCCTGCCCCGCAAAAATCTCTCAACATCTTTTTTCCTTACACCATAACACCTCTGTACAATCTATTAACGCCACCATAGGATGCGGGTTAGAAATGTCATAATAGTGCTTACTTAATACGTTAGCCATTTGCGTATTTTAGAGGCACGTGGATAAGGTTGGCCGTCTACTCTCTTCTTTCTCCTCTTCAGAGACACTGCAGCTGCTGGGGGCGAAGGTGTACTCAGTTGTGACACGTGCGATGCATGTTCCAAGTCTTTTAACCTATTCAGATTACCTATCAATGTTTTGGGGACATTTATTTGTTGTAGTCTTGCTTTAATATGCCTCCATCCTGTTGGTGAGGGCCTATCCCACTTTCTCACCAGATCATGAACAATATCAACGATATTGGACCCTTGTACCCTTGTTCCTTCAACAATGACCTCGCCTGTATCGGTCCACTGTATGATGGGGTCCTCACTCAATAGATTATAAAGACTTAGCCCTTTATTCCTCAATGTATGGGGGAGGCTGTTTTTTAGCACATGTTCGATGTGTTGTGTTCCGCTGCTCTTTGGTTGCCCAGGTTCTGCATCGTTATGCTCAGCGCTACTCGAGCTGTGCCTCACGGGGAGCTCTGTAGGATGCTTATAATCTTCGTACTCATGAAGAAATTTCTGCAAAGCCTCTTGGTACAAGATCCTTTTCTCATCAGGTGCCTTTTCACTGTTTAATAGGGCTAGCAACTCACTTTCCATTCTTTTAAGCCTACTTTTACGGGGTTCTAGAACCGTCTGGACTCCTTTGTAATGAAGCATACACCTCGTGCGGAATCACAACCACCTTCTTCATTATATTAATCTAGTCAGTAAAGGTCCCAAAATGAAAATAAGATGGGCAGGAACGAACCGCCTCTTTGTACAATAATGCGCTTTTTCTTACCCACAGTCTGACTTTTATGGCGAGCGTCCGTATTATGTTCTTGTAACGACGTAAGCGAGTCTTCTGAGAGGATTTCATTGGAACATTACATTTTATAACATTAAGGCAGATTTCACAGATGCATTTTAAAAAGTGAGAGTCGATATTTTTTACAAACATTTGCTGCAATCCTCGAGGCAGTCGTTGATAGATTTTTATTAATTCGCGGTATTTCTTTAGCCTATTCGCCATTTTGGAATATACACGGTTTCAGGTTCGCTTGGAAATATATTCGTTCTTAGAAGCACCCTAAACGTGTTTCGCGGGTGAAGGTCACAAAGCAAATATCCATAACGTTGGTTTGTGACCTCTTTATAAACCTCCAAACACTCCTTACGCTGATTCAGGAACATTTGACTGGCTAATACCCCAATTTGTGACACATCTCTACGTTGCGCGAATAAAACTAGATATTGCGTATTTAGCGACACATCGCGCATGTATCTATTTTTGAAAAATAGATTCTGATTAATGAAGAATACGCTTATGTTAAGGTGGTGGGAGAATACTGTAAATGTCTCGGCAAACGTTTTATTCATCTCCAACATGAGGTCGTCAATTACGATGACTGTATGTTCATTTCCCTTTAACGAATTAACGTCATAGACCCCCTTGTGGAACAAAACATCATCTTGGTACTCGTTGAACACTGATTAGTATGTCGAATAGCACCATATAACTACATGCACAAATTTTTAGAACATTTCCCCCTTTTCTTTAATGATTTTAAGCATAAAGGCCGTTTTACCACAACCTGTAGGTCCAGATATAATACATGTGGATGGGCTCGTGAACCTGAATTTTTCTACAGATTCCATTTCTAACACGTCACACCCATAAGTGGGTCATTTACAAAATATTACAAATAACGAGTGCTGCTCCTTATATTTTGTTTTCTTCTTCTACAGAACCGTGAATGACAATGATGTACAGCCCCCGCATCATCGATATCACCGATGAATCCATTGACCGTGCATCTACAGTACCCACTCCCGCCGATGAGCCCTCACCAGCGACATCTGTAGCACGTTCAAAGCGGAGGTGTGATGACGAACCCTCCACGTCAGGTATAAAGCGTTCGAGGGTTGTTGGAACGTCGGTAATAGAACCCAACCCTCAACGTCTTACGCAACAAGCCCCCCAATAGAACCTTCTGCCAATATACCCCCTTATTCGTCCTCCACAGCAGCTCCCCGTTCTGTTGATGTTGCAGTAATAGAGCCCCAACCCTCAACGTCTTACGCAGCCAACACCGCAATAGAGCCTTCCTCAAATATAACCCCTTATTCGTCCTCCACAGTAGCTCCCCGTTCTGTTGAGGATGGCATAACATTCGAGTTCTTGCGCACCGCAACCCTCACCCCGGCCTTGACTAGAAATCGGTATATAGTCATGGTTGATCCTAGATCCATGTATAGCAACGGTATTGAACACGGACTACGGCGCGTAGTAGAGCGTATTGTAGAATTTGCCCTTCAGAACCGCGACGAGCGTGAAGTCAGGACGAGGCTGTCCTTCGGATTCGGGTCAGATGACGGTGATGTAGATGATTTTTGGGTAGTAGTACCATTCAGGCGTTTGGCGGCTAAAGATGTAGCGTATATATTAGGTCGTATAATGCAGGCCTCAGAAAGTAGTATAGCCTTCAATATGGACAACTTCACGGTAAATATTTACCGTGTATTCCGTGTTGCGGGTCATAGTGTCACACCGTATACTCTTAACTTCAATTCTCAGGCTATTTACAGACGACATATAAATGTCGATCGTGGTTGCGGCTTTATAGCAGTAGTCTTAGCACGTATGTTTACTGTGCTAAATACACAGGCCACAAAAATTTGGCTCCCTACGGTCGTGGAGCGTGCCCGTAAACTAGCTGTAGACTGTGAACTTGAGTTTGACTGTAATATAGGACCTGAAGAGCTGAGAAGGGTAGAACAGGAAATGAATGCTCGTATTTGGACTGGATAATCGTCGTAGAACTGTGTATGTTTTTAAAAGCAGTGTGAGAGATCGTACAAGACCCCTACTTATTTTAGGACTGTCAGGGGCAACATATCTCCCCATCCGTAATATAAGGGACCTTTACGTGAGTTATGATAAAAGTCGAAAATATGGACGACATCATGATGTGTGTAAGGGGTGTATCGAGTTTGCGGACGATATAGTGAAACATTGTAAAGAGTGTCACATGGTATGTGAACAGTGTAAAAGCTCCAAATGTGAAAGACGTGTAGTTGAAGCTGAGAAGAGGGATTGTAATGTGTGTAGACGCACATTTTTCAATAATAACTGTTTTGAGCTCCATAAATCAATTGGCACGTGCAGGAAAATGAGAATCTGTGAATGTGGCATGTTTCACATGATGGATAATTGGGGAAAGTTTACCCATAAATGTGACGAAATTCACTGCTCTACATGCCATGAGAAATATAAGGCGGATGGTGTGAAGCATGTATGTTATAATAAAGACGCCAAGCCTAAAAACAACCCTTGTATAACTGTGTACTACGATATAGAAACATACACGAACGCTGAAACCAGAGGTTATTCCACATTTACTTGTGAGCCAGACTATCTGTGATGAGTGTATGGAGATCTAGTGTGATGAGTTTCACAAATGTGGTAAACGGACAAACGTTTTTAAAACGAATGTCCACGATAGCCCTGTAAAACTCTTTGTGTCCGATATTATCAAGTTAGCGGACAAGTTACAAAAAATGACTGTGTACATTCTCGCCCATAACGGGGCAAAATTTGACACGCAGTTCCTTTATAAGGAGTTGCTTGAGCACGAGTCCTCGAGATATTTACAGGTGATCCATTGAAAAGAGGCAACAAACTAATACAGATGCAAATAAGAGGTAATGTACAATTTAAAGACACTTTATTATTCACACCTTGTAAATTAGCAAAGCTACCCAACTAGTGAGATTTTAAATTATGTAGGACTACCTTCACCCAAACATTACTTCAACTATGATTGTATGAGCGCAGATGAACGTGAAGATTTTGACCGATACTACAACAGCTTTAATGAACGTATTCCTTATAATATAGCTGATGAATGTGAGCGTTATTGCTTGAATGATGTGCGCTTGCTTAGAGTATGTTTCGATCCGGTACAAGTCGCAACCATCATCGCCTCATTATGTTTTACGGTGTTCAAGAATAACTAAATGCCTAAAGATACCTTAGCCATTATCCACAGAAACAACCCCCGCAGTTATGGGCACAAGGCTATTTACTGGCTCATACACCTACAGTACAGCAGCAGACAGGTGTACACATAAAGAATGCCTGCAACACGGGTGAAGTACCCATTAAAGTTAATGGCCGTGTTTTTTGGGTTGATGGTCTAAGTGAAAACCGTGTCACTGGCGAGAAGACTGTGTACTTCTTTAACGGTTGCTGGTTGCATGGATGCCCCCGTTCTGAGTGCGGGATCCTATGAGATATCCACGGTAGATCTCCTGCCGACTGTCTTGCGTGGACGCGCACCCGCGATCAACTTATAGGGTCCCAGTTCACTCACAAAGTCTTGTGGGAGCATGAATATGATGCACGGATGGAGACAGATGGACAATACCGAGAAGAAATAAACACGATCAAGCGCTCAATGGTGTTGGATCCTGTCAAATACGGTGATAGCTTGTTCGGTGGGCGTACAAATCCCTTCAAGCTATACTTTCCACCTACGGAGGGTGTGAAGCTCCACTACTACGATTTCTGTTCTTTATACCCCTACGTGATGAAGAACAATCCGTACCCCGTGGGTGCGCCTGAAAAAATGGTGGGCCCTAACCTACCCTCCATCAACGATTTTTCAAGAAATTTGAACGGGTACTATTTCGGCCTTTCTTTCGTAGACGTGCTCCCCCCTCTCGATTTATGGATGCCGATCTTACCCGTCGTTATAGATCACAAGCTCATGTTTCCCTAGTGCGTGAAGTGTGCAGAAGAGAACAATGGTGATTGTGGCCATACACCCCATCAGCGTAAGATCAGAGGTGTATACAGAAGCCCTGAGCTGACCCTAGCAGTTCGCCATGGGTAAAGAATAATGAAGATACATGAGGTGTGGAGATTTCAGAAGCTACCCAACCTTTTCAAACCATATATAAACGCATTTTTGAAGGAAAATGTTGAGGCGTGAGGATATCCGCGAGGGGTTGAAATCGAAGATGAGAAAACGTCTTATATTCAGCGTTACCGTGACCACAAGGGTATACAACTTGATTGTGCCCAAATTGTAAAGAGTCCTGGCAAGCGCTTTAGTGCAAAATTGTGCCTAAACAGTCTTTGGGGAAAAGTTGCACAGAATACCGGTAAAGGGAACGTTCATTTGGCGCAAAGTTATAGTGAAGTCTGGGATTACGCCAACGCACCCGATAAAGAGGTCATGGAGATTGTTAATGTAGGTAATACTTACATAATAAAGTAAAACAATACTGAATTGGCCACAGATACCTCACGGGTTACAAACTTTCCTGTAGCCAGCTTCACAACAGCCTACGCGCGCATCAAACTTTGGGGCCTATTGCATTCTCTTGGGCGGCGGGTTTTGTATGCCAATACAGATAGCGTGATATTCAGAGCGAGTAGGGTTGAATACATGCCTGCTATTGGGGAGATCCTCGGTGAGCTAACTGACGAGATCAAGGATGAGTATGGGGACAACGCATACGCCGACTCGTTTGTGTCAACAGGGCCAAAAACCTATTGGGTACGGGTGAGGATAGGGGATGAAACGAAGTGTATCGTGAAGGCTAAGGGTATCACGCTTAACCAAGCGAATCGGCGGGTCGTTAACTTTGATTCGCTGAAGGAGTTAGCGTGCTTGGAAGATGATGATGAGGGTGGCCGTCCTCCCCAACTGACTGTAGGCACCCACAATTTCCGGGCGCAGAAGCTGGGGGGGCGTGAAGGAACTTAGGGGCACAAAGGTGTGCCGTAACACCTACGGTAAACGCTACCAGGTGCCTGGTACCTATGGCACCGTGCCCTTTGGATACCATATCTTTGATATGTCTATTGCTAACTTATTTATTTCACGTATTTGTAAATATATACATCCTGATTATTTCGTTTATTAAATAAATTATGTTTGAACTAGTGTTTCACTTTGCGTGTGTGCGTGTGTACAGTAAAAAGTTAAGCTCCGCCCACTGTAAGACCAGCGACGTGAATCATGCCGCAAACTGAGCAGGTATCTACCCTTCCGTACTCAGTTGACCTCTGTATACACTTGAGCTCAGACGTGTATTCTCTCGCATTGAAGAAAATAGTAATGGCTACCTTTAATATCGCGTGTTCAACATTTATGAAGTGGTATTCTGCTAAGTGCGTAGATGTAGTAGATACTGAAAAACTCCCTAGTCCCGCCTCCTTTGCCTCTTTTAAGGCTGCATTGAATCGGGCGCAGGGTCAAGCTATTCAAATACTCTATGGATATTCTGGCGAGGGGGTTGTAGGATTTCGCAGTACAGACGATGTACTGAAGTGTGTTATAGAACTAAGCTTTATAAATGCTCACATATACCGCGTGGTAGAAGGAGCAACACGCTCAGAAGATAAACAACAGATATGGGTAGTGAGTCTTGTGGATGAGTGGTGTGATAAGCGGTATTATATCATGTTACACCATACCGATTACTCGAACACTACGGCTGAAAAAGTAAATCTTGTCATAATGGACAATCTTAAATATTTTTACCACTACATTAATATATATCATGATGAGGTTTGTAGTGAGGTTGTGGCTAATGGGTTGTGTGAGTTTTTATCAGATTTTAGCGCACCGGTTTGTGAAGATGTTTAGGGGTGATAAAACATTTAAAAACGTAATAAAATGTGTTTAGTTCGTGAAAATCCCCCTTTTCAAAAATGTCTGGTGCGAATTCGGGGGAGTGGGAGTGATAAAGCATTAAAACCGAAATTAATTCTTGTATCGGAAAGTTTTTCAAGACACCTGCCCAATATAATGGGATAAAACGATTCATGTTGGATCATCGCCGTACACGTTTCATTAGATTATGGTGTGACTCACTCCTCCCGGAGCATACGAGTTCGAACAAACCCATTCACGTTTCATTCGGGTGACTCACCCCGCCAGCCGACCCGATCCTGCCTTCCTGCCTCCTGTGGCTCATAGTCATCTCAGAGCTTGCGCCGAGTGGACGTGCCATAGTCATCTCGAACCGAGTGGACGTGCGAATACGATGGAACTCCCTTTGAGAAGCATTCTCAACGCCTCGTACGACGTCTCCGTGACGAAGTCATTGCGAGTGTTCAGGCGAGAAACCGGCACCATTAACTCTGTGCTTGAAACGATCTGCAGACATGCAAGAAAACGCAACGTTATTTATTTAAGTCTTGAGGAGATGCATAAAATCTTCGTGGTAGTTGAGAGGTGGGCTGAGACCCGTTATAAAATAACAGCTGACGTAGGTACAATAAGAGAGATGATTAGTGACGCCTCCTCATATACCATTGTTTGTACATTGAGTGTAAATAACGAACAACCATTCATCGATATACGAGTGATGTGGAAGAACACAGCTGATAATGACGTTCTTGTTCCTACACGAAACCGTTTCATCCTCGACAGAATGTTTGAGATCGTCGGATTCCGTAAGCTGAAGCCTATATTAGATGTGCATGTTACAGACATGATTTATTTTGATACGGTTCTTGAATACGCATACACCGCTCTACTCGACGGACTTGTTGAATGTAGGAATGAACAGTGGGAGAACGGTCTAGATCTGGATGCATATTTAAAAGGTTTAGATTCTTCGAAATACCCTGAACTTTGGTACAAAGCGCTTGAGAGGTACAGAGCTGAGCTCGCCTAGACTGTTCACCCTGAAGAGTTGTACCTCTATATAGTGGATAGGTGTCGTTACGATTTGGAAGAATATTTCCAATGCCGCTATGCCGAATGAAGAGTTCACGATTGAAAAGTTCGGGGCGGTAAGGAAAAATCCCCGATTGGAAAGACATGATCAGAAACTTGTATTTAATGTTCTGGTTAACGATGACATTTTTGTGCGTGCTTTTGATTGTGTTCTAGCCGTGCTTAAAGATAACATTCCCGCCGAGTGTAAAGTGGGGACAAAAATAGTATTGAACGATATGAAAGCCATTTATATTGAATATAGGCCACCGTATCAGTTAAACGGTGAAGTGATGCTTGGGCGGTTTTACTACATCGTACAAAGTAATGGCGATGTTGATGTAGACTCTATCACATGCGAGTTCAGCGTTTTGCACCGTAGAACGTACATACAATATATATTTTTCCTCTAATAATATGATTAGACGTTTTGTATATTTCGAATATAATTTAATATATATGTATATTTTTCGTGTACTAATACAGGGTGTACATAAAGTCAGGATCTATTTTTGTGAAGCACTTGGAAATTATATGGAATTCAATCATAAAATGATAAAGTGGTAACATTTATTAAATAATTAAGAGTAGGATTTGACGTGACGCCCATCAGTATCCCTGCACAGCTCAAATCGTTCCGCAGCATTTTTAAACACATACTGGAGCATTTGCGGGGTTATGTTATCTGCAGCAGTTCGTATACGTGTACGTAAGTTTTGAAGACTCGTAATCTTCGTCTGATAGACGTGCGATTTAATAAAGCCCCATGCAAAGAAATCTAAAGGGGTTAAATCTGGTGATCTCGCTGGCCAAGGTCTGCTGCTTCCGCGTCCGATCCAGCGATTTGGAAAACGTCCATTTAGATAATCCTGAACAATTTTGGTATAGTGACAAGGAGCACCATCATGTTGATAGATGACAGTACTAACAATCCTATCCCCGTCGTCTATCAACATGATGGTGCTCCTTTTCACTATGTCAAAATTGTTCAGGATTATCTAAATGGACGTTTTCCAAATCGCTGGATCAGACGCGGAAGCAGCAGACCTTGGCCAGCGAGATCACCAGATTTAACCCCTTTAGATTTCTTTGCATGGGGCTTTATCAAATCGCACGTCTATCAGACGAAGATTACGAGTCTTCAAAACTTACGTACACGTATACGAACTGCTGCAGATAACATAACCCCGCAAATGCTCCAGAATGTGTTTAGAAATGCTGCGGAACGATTTGAGCTGTGCAGGGATACTGATGGGCGTCACGTCGAATCCTACTCTTAATTATTTAATAAATGTTACCACTTTATCATTTTATGATTGAATTCCATATAATTTCCAAGTGCTTCACAAAAATAGATCCTGACTTTATGTACACCCTGTATAGTGATCATACTATGTTTTGTATATTTTCAACATATTTAATATAACTATTTTTTCCTGTACTAATATTTTGATAATGCACCGTTTTGTATGATTATATATTTTCCATTCTATTATTTGACCATATATATGTCCCATTGTATATCCATTAATTCAGCTAAAATAAACAGAATGATGTATTGGTGTTTTATTTATTCCTTGTACACAATTATATAATTTGTTTGGTTTGGCTTTCAGAATAGTTAATAAATTGCTATTTGTCAAATCGGTCTTCAAAGCCAGATGACAAAAGAATATAAGGATTAATTAAATACATGGCGCAATCTGGCAACTCAGCCTTCTAAGTCAACTGGCTAAATAATATATGGAATAATTTAATAAATAACGAATCTGGCAACTCAGCCTTCTAAGCCAACCGGCTGTTGCGCCTGCTGGCTCTGGCTGGTTAATGTATGGAATAATTAAATACATGGCGCAAACTGGCTACTCAGCCTTCTAAGCCAACTGGCTGGATAATATATGCTTTAATTTAATAAATAAAGAAATCTGGCAACTCAGCCTTCTAATCAATATTAATATATGGAATAATTAAACAAATATTGCTATCTGGCAACTCAGCCTTCTAAGCCAGATGACGGAAGAATATAAGGATTAATTAAATAAATATTGCTATCTGGCAACTCAGCCTTCTAAGCCAACTGGCTGATTAATATATGGAATAATTTAATACATAGCGCAATGTGGTAACTCAGCCCGTTGGCTGATTAAGCCAACTGTCTGATTAGGGGCCTATAAGAGCGGCGAGGTGGCTGAAGATCTCATATGCGCATGGCTCTGGCCAAGCAAAGACCCTTCCTCTCTCTCTCTCTCTCTCTCTCTCTCTCTCTCTCTCTCTCTCGCTGCCCCTTTGGGGGGGTGAGGCCGTCCCAACTTCTTCCCCAAAGAGGCTCCCCCTCTTCCTTTCTCTGCCCCTTTGGGGGATTCAGCTTGGGGTAACTCCGCCTCCAAGTTGCATACCCCTTGCAACCAAGGGGGTGGGGGTTGGCACTCTTGCAACATTATGCAATTGCTCTGCACTCTAACATTTTGCGGTTATACTACTCTACTCAACGTAATCATATATTATCTCACGAAATTTAATTCCCTCACCTTCCTCTTCTCGGGACCAGTATAGAGATCAAACAATTTAAACAAAAGTTTTTAGTGTGAAATATTCCAGTATGTATTTGCATTCGGTTTGGCACGTGTTTGATCGGTAGCCTACTCTTCGTGTATACCACAAAGCATGTATAACATAAAGTGGCAACTCTCATACCCCATCTACCCCCTTTTACTCCACGTCCACCACATTCCTTCATTTTCGCCTCCACCAAGAAGTGGTCCGACATTCCACCTGCTATTCCTCTCAACACATTCACATCTAACAACCTCCCCTAGCAGATCTCGTCATCAATACATAATCCATTAGTGTCCTATCACCTCGGACACCACTGACCGACGTATACTTATGTACATCTCTTTTACGAAAGCATGCATTCCCAATCATCAGTTCTCTTTCAGCACACAACTCAACTAACCTTTCTCCACTTCCATTCACACGAAGCACCTCATGCGCCCCAACTATCCCCTCAATTGGCACATCCTCCACTCTCGCATTCAAGTCACTTAGGACGACAACTCGGTCCCTCGCATCAAAACTGCCCAAACACTCACCCAGTTCTGCCCAGAACGCATTTCATATCTCTTCGCTCTTCTCACTTCCCGGTCCATACTTACTAATAATCACCCACCAATCTTGGCCCACTTACATTCTAACCCACATCAGCCTTGAACTCACTTCCTTACACTCTTTCACACATTTCCATAGCCCATCACGTATCTGAAGCGCAACCCCCTCCCTTGCCCTTGCCCTCTCCCCAACTCCGGACTTTACCCTCGAACATTCCCAACCCACACCCCACCCTTACCCTTCAGCTTTGTTTCACTCATGGCCAGGACCTCCAGGCCTCTCTCACGAAACTGAACACCAATCTCTCCCTTCTTATCATTCTGACCACATCCACCCACATTCAGACACCCCAGCTTGAGCCGTCGCTGGGAGGAAACCTCCGCTATGCCCCTTTTCTGACCGTTCCTGTTTGCGGAAAGTTACATACAGGTGGGTGGGGTTTCCAGACCCTAGCACCCGTACCTTATTTTTTGTCGCCTTTTACGACACGCTGGGACCACGTGGGAAGAATTCTTTGAAGCCCATATCTCCAGGGATAATTTATAATAATATAAATTAATTATTATTGGTATTTTAATATGTCCTGTTTACCATATTGTTTACCATTCTTCTTTTCTATTATATCTATTATTATTACTGTTATAATACCATATTTTTACCATTTCTTTTTCTATTATTCGAAGATTATCTCAATTCTTATTTGTAATGACAGAATTAACTAAATGCAACTTTATTTTATTTTCCACTAACTCTACGAGTATTTATATTTCTTATTTTCCTTTGTAAAAATTTAAATGAATCTCAAAGATTTTTGTTTAAAAATCTCTCATGTTTCCCAACGGCATATTCAGATAAGAATGCTGTAATTAGATTACTTGCCACTAAAAATACAAAATTAAACGTTGATGTCAAAATTGTATAAACCTACTGTATATGAATATGATGTACAGTATATCTTATGTAATGTATTCTTTCTGAATAAATATTATTATTATTATTATGATCACCGCCGAACTAAAAATTACAGTTACACAAGAAAGCGTTTTGGGCCCCCAACTATTTC
Organism: Bathynomus jamesi; assembly: GCA_023014485.1. NCBI lineage: Eukaryota > Metazoa > Arthropoda > Malacostraca > Isopoda > Cirolanidae > Bathynomus > Bathynomus jamesi. The sequence continues at coordinate 442,104 of JAJOZX010002359.1, read as the reverse complement.
TGATCTATATGGTTGACTTTCAAAACTTTCATAACGAGAAAGGCTTCCAACAGGCGGATGACACCTCTCTGACAGCTACCTCACATTCCTTAACTAATTGTTGCAAAATTGAGAATTTATTATTAATGTAAAATACAGTGAAATGTTTTAACATACCGTATTTTACGCCTCATAAGACGCTACTTTTTTCTTGAAAAACGTCTCCAAAAATCATTTCAGGGCTCATATGTTATTGTTTTGTTTAATGTTCTTTTAATAAAGTTATGGGAATATATTTTTTGTCAGGCCGATAAATCTTCGAAATATTTTTTTCCTAAATATCCTTTGCTAAATATAGGGTGCGTCTTACCACTTGTAGCGTCTTATGAGGCGTAAAATACGGTATTTGGAAAACATAGGTAGGATTTAATAGTTAGGGGATAAATTACTCGTAGGCTTCAGAAAAATTTAGAAAAACAAGTACGTGACTTTTGACACGAAGCCAGAAGAACGGGTTTCCACACGTTCGTACTTGAAAACTTGTTTAACCAATAAAGAATAGGAGTAGCAATCACGTAATGCCCTACCTCCCGTTTCGTCCAATCCTGTATTCACAAACAGTTTTAGTTTTTAAATAGCATTCGATATATACAATTAACTCATTTAAACTTGTTAAATAGGTCAAATAAGTTAATTAAATAATATAAAACAGATATGAATTTGTAAACCTCATAAAACGTATGTAAAAGTTGTCTCTAAGTTCCAGGTTTAAAGGGAGATAGACAAAAAATTGTTCCCCCATCGCGAGGTGGAAGTCCGAAATGGCTAATTGTTGGGATTCATGCAGTTAGTCGACAACATTCCACCAAAAAGAGAGCGCTGGCAGTCGAGTCAATGATTAGTTGAGAGAGAGAGAGAGAGGTGGACGAGACGAAAGAAGTCACGTTAGAGACAGTAAAAGGGAAAATCTTCGAAGAATTTCTTCGAGGAGACAAGAAGAAAGCTTGATCTAAACCAATTCATATATTGTTTAATAAGTGTTGTTTTTTAATTGTTGTTTCATATTTGTGACTTAAGTACAGTATATAATATTTTTTTAACAACACGTTTCATACCCGACTGTGACTTGTATGTGGTTCAAGTAATGACCACAAGTGGATAAATTATACTCGTATAAACATCCATTGTGTAGGAACTAGCGACGCCGCCCTTAAGGAGCTAACCTATATTATTTTAGTATCGTTCCCAGTGATTGTGGTAAATTCTTGTTAAGAAGTTAAATAATCAGCTTAATAATCAATTTAATAATCAGTTGAATAATGAAGTAGGCCCCAGCTCGAAACGAAGTCGTGGTTGACATCCGGTGATCTCAAGGCCTATTCTCGTATGAGATAGGCTTAATTAAATTTTCCCATTTAAGCCGATAGGCCTAACCCAGCTAGTAGGGCGGGTCGTACTCAGGTGACAACATGAATCTGAAGGAAATCCTACCATCAGGGGTGTCTAAATTATGTGTTTTTACATGGGGAATTCAAATATGAGTTTCTTTTTTGGATAGGATAACTCTAACCTACATCATTTTGTATTTCTAAATTGCCAATTTTACCCTTTTGAACCCCTTTATAATATATTAAAAGATATAAGGTAAATCACTTATATTGACAAGGCCAAATCAACTTTACATATATTTATTAATAGGTGAACTGCATGTATATCACTGGATATAATTACAAAGATCATTCTCCTGACATCTTGAACTTTGCCAGGTTGCACAAATCCTGCTTTGACTCAGACTTGGACATCAGCTTCCTGCTGGTCTCCTGAGCCCTGATCCCTCCATCCCTCTTTTCCTGTGAGAAGTACTTAGCAGAAGCCTCAGTCACCATTTTAACAACCCTCTCAATGCTTTGTGTGTGGCAAGGCCAGTTGCGCACCTCCATGGGGGTGTTGATGAAGTTTTTCACCTCTGAGGTGCTTAGAGAGCAGGTGAGAGGTGGCTCTGACACCTTCTGACCAGCTGATCAAGTCACCGATGCTGGAAGCATCACAATTGATGTCAGGTGTCCTTCTGCTCCTAACAGAGGAGTCCCCCAGCTGAGTGTCCGGGTCCCCCTCTCCCCTGATGGCCAGGATTCTCTCCACCCCTTCAATCCTCTCCTTCTGATCCTCAGAGCAGAGTAGTGTTTGGAGGATGACTTCACTGTGGGCATACCAAGCAGATCTTCTCACAGTTGGCATCACAATATCCAGCACCTCCTTTCTCTGGGACTTGAGGCAGTCCAGCTGAAAGAGGATGTGCCTAGGCCCTTCGATCCAGGAGTGCTTGACCTTCACGTTGAACCAACATGGGTAATACACTCCAATGATGAATTCCACAATGAATTGCAGAATCTTCAGGTTCTTTCCTTTAAGTCCGTGCTTTGACACCCAGAACCTGAGAAGTCTGTTCGCTGTGGTGAGCCAGCAGCTGTGGTTTACTGGTCCTATCTCTAACAGAGCCAGCCCTGCAGGAAGTACTCCATCCCTGACTGCACAGACAATTTTATAGCCATAGTATTGATCAGTTGAGAGATCTTGAATGACCTTGTCAGGAAGGTTGATCAGTGGAGGGCCAACAGAGATTCGGGTGAAGTTTGGATTGATATCAAAGTCTGTAGCAGAATCAAGGAGCTTTCCTATTGGCCCGGATAATTTTTTGTCTGACAGAGTAGGGCCATCAAGGTCAACAATGAGATGGCGCAGGGGAAGTTCAACAGTGTGCAGGTTGCACACCAACCAGACCAGCTTTCTCCCCAGGTGCAGCTCCAGCTTCCGCATTACTCCAGCTTTCACACCAGTGTTGACATTTGTTGAGTCTCCTCCAATGGCCAACAAGGTCTTATCATAACCCCTCTCTTTCAGTCAGGCAAACAGGACTTTAGCAATCTTCTCCGCATGTGACTCCTCTTTAGTTGCTTTCTCTGGGGTAAAGTGGAACAGATAGTAGCTGCCAGGCTCACTAACAACACTATAGTGTTCTTCCTTGATCTTTGCGGGAAAAGATTGGTCACTGCCCTCAGCTTCTATCATCACATTGGTCAGGTCAATCCGCCCATCAAAGAGGATGCAAGAGATCCCCCCCCCCCTCCTCCCTGCACTTCTTCTCGAACTGTTCCCCCAGCTCTCTCATCAACTTCTCCTGTGCTCTCTTGACCTTGCTCTTATCAATCACTTTACTTGTATTGTCTTCTGTGATGATTCCTGCGTCAATCAGAGCCTCTGAGAAAGGTGGCTCAGAAAATGGCCTTATGCGCGCCAGAAAACCGTCAAAATATTTCATATACCAAACTGTATGATAATTACAATTAAGTGGAATGGCACACCTTTTTATTTGAGTATTTAAATATTATTATTATTATATGAATTACATTATGTGTTTATATGAATTAGTTAGAACAATGCTCTATGAGAGATAACGTGAGCAGCCATGATAGAAAACGTGAGAAGACATATTCTGGGGTAACTACAATAGTAAAATAATCAACAATTTAATAATAATCAACTGCAAAATGATGTAGGTTAGGGTTATCAGAATTAAATATTTTCTTCAGAATTGTGTTCTATACACCACAATATGTCATTTGAACACCCCTCTCCATTGATTTAAAAAAAATGCATAGTATGACCCGCCCTACCCAGCTAGGCTTAAGGTTAAGCTGCCTTTCGCTACCAATTTCGTAATCATATAACCCGAGCAAAGTCCACATTATTATTTCCAAGATCCATGGGACAAGGTTATTGGGGGACAACTATTCTGAATGACTAAATAGGGACATCACGACAGTATGTGACTGGCTGATAGCCAATAAATTAGCCTAAAATAAAAATAAAACAAACCTCCTGATAATCACAAAAAAGAAATTAATACCAGACTTCAAAATTACTGTCGACTTGCACATGATATCGCGTGCCAGTGAAGAGAACTTATTAGGAGATTTGCTTGATGGTAAACTATCCTTTCGTCAACATACCGAAAATATAGCTCATAAACTATCGAAATTCTTGTTTATATTAACAAAATTAAATTTCTTTTCCACAAATACACTTAAAACTTTTCTACAGTCTATCCACATCTCACGTACTCATATTTCACATTACTGCATATGGAAGTGCATGTGGTAACACCATCAATCCTTTAATCATAAACCAGAAGAGAATTATTAGAAAAATAAACAAGAGTGATTGTTATGTTCATAGATCAGGAATCTTCAAGCAACTGTGTATATTAAAATTTAAAGACATACAGTATTTGAAATACAGATGTGCTTCCGAATGTTCAGCGTTACAAAACAATCTGCTCCGACTATATCAATCAAGAATATAATGAACAGATACGTCACGAACATCAAACGAGGTATACAGAAAGTGAATATACCTAAAAGGCAAACTATACTCTTCAATGTAGTAGAAATTCTTACTCTTATTCAGGGATGGAATTATGGAACAATCTACCGAATTAATTAAAATCAATCACTGGTCTCTAATCTTTTATAAAGCGATTAAAACTTAACAAATTCCAAAGTTTGTTTTCTATTGCTGTAATTATTATTATTTATTATTAACTTGCTGTTGTCATCCTTAAAATTCTCATTATCCTTCTAAATATCTCTCCAATCACATTTCGCCTTATCTCACATTTCATTATTCTTTGCATTAAGCGCCTAATAAAAGTACCTGTCCTACTCTGTAAGTTCCTTTCAGTTTTATACTGGTTTTATTATTCGTTGTATTTAACTTCTAATATAAGTAATCGTATATGTCCTAGTGCCCTAGTCTATACGTTCCTTCAGTTAAAGTCTCATAAAAATGTATAGGATTTATAAAATATATAACAAACTTGCTTTTAAATATTCAAAATACGACACAATATGTCTTAGTCTGTAAGTTTCCATTAGTTTTTTAAGTCTATTATAAAAATTTATACAAATTTGGAATCATATCTGTTTTACAGGGTGGGTCTTTTAACTCTGACGGTTTTAATATCCTTATAACTTTTTTGTTTTTTAACCAAATCAAACAAAATTTATACACAACATAGGTACATACATGAAGTTGTTTTGGATATGAATTTAATTACCTTTATAAACATACAAGGTTAGTTATAAACTTCAATGTGATTTCCACCATTTTCGATCAGTATAGGCAGCTTTGCTCTGTATTCCAAAGCCACCTTTTGTCGCATTTCGACCGTAATTTCACCAAAAGCTGCTTCAATTCTCTGTTTCACTTCATGAATGTCGGTTGGTCTTGTCGCTCAGACTTTCGACTTAATAAACCCCCATAAAAAAAGTCGCAAGGGGTGAGATCGGGAGAGCGTGGGGGCCAGGGCATATTGGAAGAATAGCAATTACGCAATAACTTTGGTTTATTTTATACGACATTTCGTTATAAAACATTTGTTTTCGTATACGTCAAAAGGTTTTTCTTCGCCATTTCGTCAATTCTGCAGATAGATAAAAGCAGCTTAATGAAAAAAAAAATTTATGTATGTACATATTTTGTGTATAAATTTTATTTGATTTGGTTAAAAAACAAAAAAGTTATAAGGATATTAAAACCGTCAGAGTTAAAAGGCCCACCCTGTATATCTATAATTAGTCGATTTCAGCCTGTAAAGCGTGCACGCTGCGAAAGGCAGTTTACAATTGCATAATGAAATTATACTGATCTATGAAAACTGTATATTTTTGTTAATAAATAAAATTAAAGTATTTATCAAGGAAAATTATTTCTCTTATATGTACGAGTTCATAGATAGTTTAAAAGAAGAAAATCGCATGTTCGTGAGGTCTCATGGTAATAACAGCAATGAATATCATTAAATCTGATTGGTTTTATTAACTTTGTTTTATAATCTTTAAATATTAACGCATTCATTAATGTCATGATGTAAAAGAATTTTAGGGACTTAAATATGCAAATTACAAATTAATGTACGTGATAATTTAAAAAAAAGTCAAATACCATTAATAGTATTAATGATCAAAGATTAAAATTTTAATTTTAAATGTGGCAGATTGACGTCGTTAGTCTAAACAGCGAATTTAGCAATTCGCTATACTGTAATACTGTAGTTATTAAATAATTCTCAAATCATTAATTTTGACGAACGATTTATAGGACTGGAATTTTAACCCTTGTTAATGCATTTATTATTTTGTACATATTATCTACTACTTCACAGTTCCGGAAAATAGTTCGACTAGAAACCTAAAATTTCTGGAAAACAAAAAATTTGTGATCACCTGAAGATCAGGGCCACCAGCCTTCTTTAGTTAGCCGTTTCATTATTAAATCATGAAGCAACTCTTTTAGTTTCATGTAAAACACTTTTCCAACAATATCTGGCCTATGTTCTGGTCTTTGATAAGCTTCAAGCCGTTCAGCGATTTGAATCCATCTTGGATATAAGAAATAATAAATATATCCGGCTTCCCAAATTTTCTCGCAATTGCGATAGCGTCTTGATAATTCTACTGCATTGCCGTAGTAGTATCTGCGCAAAATGTTAAAGTGCAATTATTGCAATACACCATTGCACCATTCCATACAACATTGTGTTTTTAAACCTCCTTCCCCCCCCCCCCCAAAATATGTGTGTGTGTGTGTGTGATCTCCAAGGGGTAACTTAACCTGGCTGCTCAGGCCCACAAAAATATATGTATGTGGGTGTGTATGCATGTAGAGAAAAAGCTTCTTATATATATATATATATATATGAGTTGTATGTATGTGAACTCCAAGGGGTAACCTAACCTGGCTGCTCAGGCCCACAAAAATATATGTATGTGAGTGTGTATGCATATAGATAAAAAGCTTCTTTTATATATATTATATATATGAGTTGTATGTATGTGAACTCCAAGGGGTAACCTATCCTGGCAGCTCAGGCCCAAAAATTATATATATATATATATATATATATATATATATATATATATATATGTGTGTGTGTAAATGTGGGTAGCCTAAAATAAAATACCAGAAGGAGTAGAGAGAACCTTTCACTGCGGCGTCTTGAAGCATTTTGAATTCCTCACTGGCCTTCCTGTGCGGCAGTAGCATCAAAACAGTTGGTATAGAAGGCGTACGGCGTAATCGCCTTAGTTCAGTGGCCTATATATAAATATATCGACTAACTGGAGCGCTACCACCATTCACAACAAATTCTTAAAGTAAAATGTCTTCCTGGCTGACTTCAGAACCCAAGCCAAACGAAACTATGTAATGTATGTACGTGGGTGAGTATGGCTCTCTCTCTCTCTCTCTCTCTCTCTCTCTCTCTCTTTATATATATATATATATATATATATATATATATATATATATGTGTATATATAGTTTGATAAATTGATCTAAAATCTGCGTTAACGTATCTTGGCACAATTAATCTAAAATCTGTTAACTTAGCTTGGAATATTTAGTAGGAATTTCAAATTAACTTCTTATAACTACTACTACTACTACTACTACTACTACTACTAATAATAATAATAATAATAATAATAATAATAATGTCAATAAATGAGCTCATTAACGAAAATAGTAATAATCAATGGTCTCTGGTAAAGGCCAGTTTAACTACAGATAAATACACCCAAATGCTAATTTGTAACATCTAGTGTTTGTTTGGTATAAAGCAACTTGAACCGAAAGGGTCAGGCTTTTGAAAGAACATTTACCACTTAGATAAAATAATGTGTTGTGTTTGTGGAGGGCAGAAACATCGCCAAGTTGGAGCCAAAATTTCTCCATTTTATCATCTCCATCAGAAAAATATTAATTTGTATGTATGTCACAAGACTTACCCATTATATTTTCACACAATCAGGGCGCGCCTTATAGGTGCCAGTTCAACAATATATCTCTTTTCTATCTACGAAAATACTGTTAGCCTATAGACGTTCTCAAACGTATGTTTCGAGAGAGAGAGAGAGATAAATTACTAGTGCTGGCGCATATACAATATCTTAAAAGCAAACATGAGCGATAGCCGTACAACTTCAAAATCTATTTCTAATAATTTTTCGGAATTGATAAGAGGTTGTAAATTTTTTTCTTACGCATGAGGTATTAACATCAGTTTATATACGGGGCTCCAATAAACCTTAGTCTCCCACCCATGGCCTAAACCATTAGAGGTACAGTAAAACTAAACATACCTTACAAAAGAGAATTTAATCCTGCATTTAATGAGAAACAATTAAAACTTGGTGTTCCCGCCATTGGCTTCCAAGACAGCCTGAATTCGCTTTGGGTAGCTTGCCAAAAGTGACGTGAATAGATCTTGATCGTTACGCAAATTTGCTAAAACAGTTTCAATGTGTTGCGTCATTGTATCCTTCGAAAATCGATTTGCTGCAGGTTCTTGAAACAAGAGACATTCAACCTTGTCCTTTATAACTGATCCAATGTGTTCACAGACGTTCAGGTCAAGAGAATTTCCTGGCCATTCTTCATTTCCAAAGAAATCGATCTCATGGTTCCGCGAAAACTGTTGAGTGGCTGATGCCTTAAAGCAAGGGGCCTTATCGTGCAGAAGTGTGACCTGATCGACATCCATAACATTGTTTGGGTTTCTTAGAAAAGGAATGACATGCTGGGATAGAATAATATCACGAAAATACTGTCCATCCCAACTCTAACCATTTGGCTTCAGCACCCACATGAGCTTCTTTGAGTGAACAAAACAAACACACCAACACAGTCTGGACTTTTTAATAATTCGCGATAATGTCCATTGTCATCGATTTCATCTGGTGTTGTGGCCCACACTCGATCATTTTGGTAGTTAAGCCGACGTGTTACGTAAACAAAAAATTCATCGGAGACAGCTAAATGCATGAAATCATCCACATCCCAATCTTCAAGATAATGGGCAAACCACATTCTGTCATCGATGTTAAGTTGAGTTTTTCTTGGCTTTGGAAGTTCATGCCAAGGCTTTAAACCTTGCCTATGACGGTACAGTCGAATGATCTCACCACTAACGATCTTTCCTCTCAACACTTCGATCTCTCTAGAAAGTTTAGCACAGCTGTTTTTCCGCTTACGCGTACCGCTTTCAATGATGTCCTTTGTTTCCTGAGAGAGTGGCAAATTTGGGCGCTCAGATTTGGTTGTATCCATTTCACATTCATCCAAAGTTTTATTCCAATTTCTTTTGACGAAGTCCTCACTTCTTCGCAACTTTTTGGCAACCCATGAACGTGTTATAAAGGTGGCTCCAGCATCACGAGCTTCCCGAAATGTTATTGCTCGTATGCGATGTATCACACGTTGCCTCTCCGAATCAGCAATTAATTGAGAAGCCATTATATTATCACTTTATCAGCTAGAGTAATTTTAATACCTGCAATAAATAAAGAATTTTATATATTTTTATAATTACTAAAAACTATTTCGATATAAGTAAATATGCAAGCTGCAAATGGGGGAACTAAGGTTTCTTGGAACCCCTTATAATTATATATTATATATATATATATATATATATATATATATATATATATATATATATATTAGGGTGGTTTTATCTCATAGAGGTGGAATTCTATTCCAATTTTTTTTTCTTTGCCAACGCATCATCTAGTACCACTTTGGATAGAACTGTAGAGCAGGAATATTTTTATGATCAAACGATATTTAGGACTTGCCCAACTCATTTGAAATTTTACGAATATAAAATATATTGATATTAAATACGAATCAATGAAATTCGTACTATATATATATAATTTTGCTACAATAGCCCATTATTATGTTGTCCTTGAGGCAAAAAACAAAAAGTAAATATTTATATAAAAATAAAAACAAAAAATTTATTAAAAACAAAAATAAAAAAAAAAAAATCAAACCTAAAAAAAATTAACAAAAAAATCATGTTCGCAGCGTTAAAAAATTACAACACAATATTAGTGACGCAGGTATTTAATAAATTTGTGCTTCTTTCAACTTCTCGGGAGCGACGATATCGATGACAACACGTGCGGCCAGTGCCATCTGGTTGGTTGGTGTTACTCAGGCGAACTTTACATCATCGAAACTCCCATCTCGCCGACAAGTATTGGCTGTTCTATTCCATTTCACAATCAGCAAAAATTGACTCTTAAAGATAGCATGTCCAAGTCACGTGACCGCTTTGATTGGGCTGCGTTATACAGTGGGCGGTGCTTATATTTTTTCATGTACACACACACAAAGGAGAAAATGAAACGCTAATTGAAACGTGATTTACTTTAAATAGAAAAATAAATGAACATATCGTCAACAAGTAAATAGTTTCTAATTCATGACATATATTCATGCACCATAACAAATACACGTAATAAATAAATAATCATATCGTCAACAAGTATATATATATATATATATATATATAGCATACATTCAAGGACCATGGTACACAAAGGGTATAGTGTTGTAGGTACCAGGCACCTGGTATCGTTTCCTGTAGGTGTTACGACAAACCTTCGTGCTCCTAAGTTCCTTCACGCCCCATAATTTCTGTTCTCGGAAGTTATGAGTCACCACAACCAGGTTGGGTGGTTGGTCACCCTCATTACCATCGTCTTCTACGCTCACTAGATCTTTGAGCGAATCAAAGTTGACGATCTGGTGGTTGGCATGAATAAGCGTGATGCTTTTAACCTTCATGATATACTTGTACTCATCCATCCCCCACCCTCACGCGTACACCGTAAGTTTTTGGGCCTGTTGAGACAAAAGAATCGGCGTATGCGATGTCTCTAAACTCACCCTTGATCTCATCAGTCAACTCTCCAAGAATTCCACAATAGGATGCATATATTCACCTTCCCCTCTCCGTGAATAAAACACTATCTGTATCAGCGTACAGAACTCGCTGCCAGAGAGAATGCAACAGATGTCACAGCTTGATACGTGCGTAGACTGTTGTGAAACTGGCTACAGGTATGTTTTTGACACGTGGTGTACCTGTAGCCAATTCGGTCCGGTTGTACCTTATTATGTACATATTACCCACATTCAAGATTTCAATGACTTCTTTGTCGTTGGCGTTTCCATAATCCTAGACTTCACTATAACTTTGAGCTAAATGTACATTCCCCTTCTCTGTATTCTGGGAAAACTTGCCCCAAAGACTATTTAGGCACAACTTCGCACTAAAGCGTTTGCCAGGGTTCCTCACAATTTGGGCACGATCAAACTGTATCCCTTCACGATCATGGTAGCGTTGAATATACGCCGTTTTCTCATTTTCGGTCTCAATTCCTCGTGGGTATCCTGATGCTTCTATTTTATCCTTCAAAAAAGTATTTATGTATCGTGTGAAATGGTTGGGGAGCTTCAGTATCCTGTATTCTGTACCCGTGGCGGAGGGCTAGGGACAGTTCAGAACTTGTATATACGACTCTTACCTTCCTCTGGTTGATCGTATGATTACAGTCACCATAGTTCTCCTCTGCACACTTCACACACAGGGGAAATATGAGCTTGTGGTCTATACCAACAGGCTGAGAACTCCTCGATGGTAGGCATGAGCAGAAATCGTAGTAGTGAAGCTTCACCCCGTCCATAGGCGGAAAGTAAAGTTTGAAGACGTTTGTACGTCCCCCAAACAAGCTGTCACTGCATTTGAGGGACCTTACTACTATTGTACGTTTGATGGCCCTTATTTCTTCGTGATAGCTCATTGGCTTCCATCCAGGCATCATATTCATGCTCCTACAAAACCTTGTGAGTGAACTGAGAACTTATAAGCTGGTTGCGGGTACGGGTTCAGCGAGGCTGTCGGCGGGGAATCTTCCCTAGCGGTCCCCTGTGATGGCGCACTCAAGATGTGGACATCCATACCAGCAGCAACCATTGAAGGAGTACACACATTTCTCGCCAGTGGTTGGGTCTTCACTTAAGCTGTCCACCCAAAAAACAGGCCATTGATCTTAATGGCAACTTACCCCGTGTTGCGAGTGTGTTTTATATATATACCTGCTGTTTTATGTGTGTGAGCCAGTAAATTGTCTTATACCCACAACTGCGGGGGGCGTTTCGAGGAATGACGGAATGACGGCTAAAGTGGCTTTGCACATGAATTTATTCTTGAATACAGTAAAAGATAATGAGGCACCAGCAGGAAACAACATCACTCATATACAAACAATATATTCACTCAGTTATGGACTATGCTAGCCCATGCTGGGCACCAATTATCTCAAACACACACATAAACACCTTAGAGACAATACAAAACAACGCACTTTGTATCATTACAGGATGCACTCAAACAACACCAATAGAACACCTGCACACAGAAACAAAAATACTGAAAGTTAGGGAACATTTAGACACGAGGGAAACACAATTCATGACAGCAGCGACAACTAACCCACAACACCCTTGCAACGACATGTACAATTATGCACCGACACCTCGCACCATTAAGGTAACACCAGAGAGACATTATAACCAAATACTCCATTCCATACCACGCCCCACAGACATCACACAGTACAGAAAACACATACACACACACACACACACACACACACACCTAACCCACAAAGCACTGACACGACTCGGTCCGAATGCGGTCCTAGGTGCGAATCCGCCACCCATTAATAGGTCAGAGACCAGCCTGAGCAGATTGGATCGAGTTAACTTAACACGATTCCGATGTGGACATTACCCCAATTTACAGACATATAAACACAGACTAGACAACTCCACAGACGACACCTGCCACCTGTGTCAGAACACACCACAAACAATTGAACACATTATGACAGACTGTACCGCTCTAGCACAACGTAGAACACAACACAACATCACTAGTGCGCTGAACGTCTGGTCCACTCCAGAGAGGGCGATCGGTTACCTGCGTGCCGCCGGCTTGCTCGATCAGGGTGGGCTGATCGGCTAACTAACAACAACAACAACAACTATATTTAATATAAATGAAAATTCATATTGTGTGTATTATCGTACATGCATTAATTACATCAAGGAAATTAAATGCATATTGTATTCATGGACTATCGTTGACTGCTACCAAATAGTATGGTTTCATGCAAACATCACATCCATTACATGACCCTATAAATAATCCGTCAGTTTTTAAAAAAGGCCTTTCTTATCATTTTTTTGAAGTATAAAATTTTTAAATGCAGATCCAAAATTTTTTACCTGTGGAAAGGTTGCTTATTGTAATGTAAAGTAAAACTATAACTTTTTTGACCAAATTTTTTTAAACTTAACTGAATTACTACATATTCACTTATGCACGTTAGTGACGTTATACAGGGTGGGAGAAAAGTCTAAGGATTTTATACATACAACTGTTTAGCTGGCAACATTATACAGATAAGCGTTCAAATGATGAAACAAATCAAAGGAAAGGTCTATAAGGATTTTATTCATATAAATATTCTGTTAAATTGTAATTTAATTTTCAAAGAGTTCTCCATCCTCTATGATACATTTGTGAATCCTCTTTGTGAAACTCTTCATTGTTCTTCTGATCATATCGAGTGCGATCCTTTTCAGTTGTTCATCTATTTCCTCGGCCAAGGGCATTCACATTTGGATAGATGAAACCAAGAGTGTAGAGTTTATCACGCAAATAAGCTCAAAGCCAGAAATCACATGGGGTTAAATCAAGTGATCTGGCTAAGCCACTCGATGGAACCTCGCCGCCCAAGCTATCTTCCTTCAACTTTCTTATCCAGAATCTCACGGGCAGCTGCAGAGTAATGTGGCGGCGCTTGATCATGTTGATAAAGCCAATTCCTGCCAACACCATTAGTAAACTGTCCCAAAACTTTGTCTCTCAGTACCTGACAATAGCGTTTTCCATCCGTCGTATCTCTCGATATGTCAAAAGAAACGAGTCCTGAATAACCAATGCACGCCCAAACTTTTAATACAGCCGTTTTAACAGGTTTACCCAATCGTATTCTGGGATTTTTTTTCGCTCAATAGTGAACGTTGTGCTTGTTTCCTTAACTCCTTAAACCGAAGACACATTGATCTGAAAATTTGATCTTTCGAAGGAAATCTGGATCACTGTTGAACTTTTGTCTCATTGTTTCAGCAAACTACAGCCGTCTATCATAATCATCGTCGTATATGAGGTGAGAGTAAATGGGTTTGTAATCGTGATACCCCTATGATTTCAATATTTTTGCTATTGAAAATTTGGAAACACCCAATTCCTGTGCTACTTTTCTCGTTGAAGTTGTTGGATCGACTTGAAAACTGGTCAGAACATTTTCTTTGTTGTTGTCTCCTGTCGCCGTTACTGGCCTTCCACTTCTTGGGCGATCTTTTACCAGGCTCCCTGTTTCCAAAAGTTTGAGCTTCCAGTATCAAAGAGTGGTTGGTTTATTATATTATTCCTGAAATAAACGCAACCTTTCTTCACAGTTATTATAAGAAATAGCCCACGATACAAGATACATTTTTTCTTCATTTCTATATTCCATCTTTATTGACATGGCGCTGACTGGGGCTAGGGACTAGGGCCTTTCTGTTCTAGCCTAAGATCATTCCTGGCCTTGTGTTGTTGCTTTGAAGAGTATCGCATACACTGCAGTGATAACATTGGAATTTATTTATTAATTATTAACAAATTATTTGTATGTATAAAATCCGTAGACTTTTCTTCCACCCTGTACATTAAGAAATAATTTTTTTAGCTGTTACCGGATTCGAATTGCTCTCCCTAAGATCCTTCACGCAATGTACATTTTGTACAGTCTCCTCGTGATTCGAGTTATGAAACAGTTTAACAAAGGATGTATTTATAGTTTTGCTCTACAAATAAATTTTTAGTTGAAAAATATTATATTTGCATTTAATTTAGCTGTATATTTAAGAAGAAAATAAAAATGCAATTTTTTAAATAGAAACAACTAATATTAACCCGTTATGGACGGGTGCTTGCATGTATATTTGGATACATAGGTTGTCGTTCGGAAATATAATTCATTAGTTTTTAACATTCTCTAAAAGTCTACATTAACAAAATGAAACCAAAAATGTATATGGTAACTATTATTAAAGCAATTATATTTTAACCATTGCTTTATTTGATCCAAAGAAAGAGTGGTTAAACAAACAAACGTGATTTGTTGCTTTAAAGATATGATTTTTATTTGTTATAACAAAATGCGTATAGTAATATTACTTAAAACAATTATTATACAGGATGATCAAAAAGGTACGCAACCCAAAATAAAAGGGTTAGATTACAATGATATATCATTCTCCAATGGGTTGCGTTTGTTTTTGAGCACCGTGTATTTTAACTATTGCTTTATTTCATTCAAACAAAAACTGGTTAACTAAATGTAGTTTCTGTATATACCCATTCATGATACGAGTAGCTAGCAGCATCATTAAACGTACCTATAGAGGTACAACGTACTAATGAGGCTTCATCACCACTGGAAGCAACTATGCTTTACATTATCATAATCGCTCGAATTCATAATCAATTCCTTTCTTTTATCGTTAGTTTACTTTGCAAACACTCTCGGCTCTAAAGGTTTGAATATGATTTATCGGGAGAAAGATGCATCGCAAGTTTGTGTTTCCTCTCCAAAGAAACAAATGCATCCGTTCCCATCACCTTAGCCTCGCTTTACACAAATTAGACCAAGAATTCAAAATATTTAAAATTTTTAACCTCTTTATCCATACAGTTGTATGGTTGCAATTAGTTAGAGGGGCAGGGGGTGCCAGTGTCAAGTGAGGGGAAAAGAGGACAAAAAGCAAAAATTTTAATATCTCAAAAAGGGATTGGGGGATGTTAAGGGGTGGAGATGCCTCCCGCAAAAACCCAATGTTGTTGTAAATATAGAGTAACCTAACCTAGCCTAGCCCTTACCTAAACTTGAAAACAAAAACTTTTGTGTATATATATATATATATATATATATATAAGCTTATATATATATATATATATATATGTGTGTGTGTGTGTGTGTGTGTGTGTGAGACGTCGTGCTGTAAACTTTAGCGGCCACCATTCAATTCTGTCTTAACCCTAACAATGATATTACACAATCGGGAGTCGAACCCAGCACTCCTCTTTGTAAATGCATTTTGTGGGCGGAGTCTAACCCACTCGGCTTTCTTCGTTTTATCTTTCTCCACAGCTGTGTAAAATACTCCATACCCTGATAAGGAGTTAATACAAAAATTAATCATTGAAATATAATGTAATAATTTTTCTCCCATTAAAGTGTTTTAATATTCAATATATATATATATATATATATATATATATATATATATATATATATATAAAACGGGTGTGCCATAACGTTTGTGTTTATCTATATGCCAACAAGTTTTCAGACTAAAACATCAAATAATTCAAATTCTATCAACATTTAACGAAAGAGTATGATTTTTCTACTTAACATGCAAAAATTACTAAACCTTTTTAATATTTTTTTTTTATAAAAATAATTTTTAGCGTAAAATTTACCTGAAATTATTAAAAAAATTGTTCGAAATGCTTTCCTTCCATTTCAATAACATTTTTTTATACTTGGCCAGAATATGGGAGAACTTAGCAGAGCGAGTCTACAGGACTAGGATAAGAGATGTCGCTCATTTACGCGAGATCATCATTCAAAAATAGGAAGAGCTTACACAGAAACAAGTAAATCGAGCCATCGATGAATTCCAGCCAAGAATAAAAAGTTATCTTTCAATTTACTCTCAGTGTACCTTCGATCTACCGAATATACTCTTTACATTCTTTGTATCCAGAGTACGTTTAGCCCTTTTATTACTTTAAGGCTCTAAAGCACACACAACGGGCAGTTTTTAGAGTGTAAGTAGTTGAGATTACTAAATGACTGGTAATTCTGGAAAAAAGCAGAATTAAATTTTTTTTTAATTTTCAAAACTATAGTAGTACAGTAGTAGTTTTAATTACATAGATTGTAGCTTTATTTGACACTACTGTGGAGTGAAATAAGATAATATTTTCATGGTGCCTAATCAACAAAACTATATTCCAAATTCTTACTAAAAAGGAGTCAATATGGAAGCATTCTAGAAAATATTCGTTTACATTTTCATGTTATGCACAGACATAAAATAATATATATATATATATATATATATATATATATATATATATATATATATATATATATATATTTTTACATATATATATATATATATATACCCAGTATATATATATGTAGGGTTTCTGCTTTACATAAAATTTCAAAGTGTTCTTTATCGTAACCTTATAGTATAAGTGTCGCGAGTGAGGAAAGTGTAAGGGAAATATTCTTTTGAACACCCGGCATCCATCCCCGTCACCTTGGGTAGCTTAGCTACCGTAACTTACAAGACATGAACGACAATGTGTCTTTAACTTGAACACTATCCCTTATCTGCATTAGTGTGAGCTTATTGCCTCTCTTCAAGAGGTCACCGTAAATATTGCTGATGACTTATGTTCAAGCAGTTCCTTATAAAGAAACTGTGTAACAAACTTTGCGGCGTTGTGCGCTAGAACATACAAAGTAATTCTTTTCAGCTGATCAGCTAGTTTGACTATATAAAACACGAATAACTTCAGGGGTGATTCTGTCATAGTCGTCTTAAAAATATTGGTCCATTTACCACACGTGCGACATTCATCACACTCGGTATTTGAACATTCGTCGCAGAGGGTTTGGCGCACGAATAAATGAGAGATAACTTCTTTCGCCGATGGTTAGTATTCGTCTCTATGTTGTATACAGTAATACACGTTTTATTTTTACCATGGCATCTTCCATATAACAAATATGATTCACCCCATCTATTTTATATTTCTCATGACACGAAGGATACTGAATTTCATCACACCTATGTTTGAACTAACCCCCCTTCATTCTTCGTATGAAACAATCCACATTCGCAAGTGTTTATCTTTCTGCACGTACCATTCAGCTGATGGAGATTAAAACATTCATTATTTATTGAAAAACATACGTTTACAAGTATTACAATCTCTGTTCTCAGCTTCTACCGTCGGCTTACACATCTAGGGCTTTTACACTAAGTACATATCATATGACAGTCCTTACAACGTTTTAGCAAATCATTTTTAAACTCAAGATATCCCTTACACAAATCGTGATGCCGTCCATACTTAAGACTCTGATTGACGTAAAGTTCCCTAATACAATATATCTAATAGGGAGGTAGAATGAGCCTGCCAATCCTAATATAAACAAAGGCCTTGTGCGATCTGTCACATGACTCTTAAAAGATACGTTGTTCTAACTTGCTCATCCAAGCCAAACACAACTATTCCTACTCTCACCTTCTGCTCCACCATCACCAGTTCATCAGGAGCCAAATTACACTCAAAATTAAGAACACGAATAATATGCACTAGAATCACAGCCATAGAGCCACAACCATGAACGGTGTTTGTGTGTTTTCTGTAAATTTTATCGGTGTTAAAGTTTAAAGTGTACGGTGAAGTGTAGCCCCTCAACATGCAAGATGTGGTCAATATCAAGCGTAAAACTCTCCAGGTTGAATACTGGCCCGTATTTCATCGATTTTTCGTTACGAGGATGTAGTCATTATCCTCCTTCACTTTCCGCCTGTAGGGTATAACTATCCAAAACAGGTCGCCGCCCTCATCATTAGGTTTAAAACCAAGGGTAAAACTCAGCAGGGCCTCCCGACCCTCATTATGTTGGAGGGCGTATGGGGCGTTGCGGCGAACTACATTGCAGAGACCATGCTCCAAGCCATCAACATAAACAACCATTGGATTGAAGTATTATGGCCGCAAAATGTTCGACTGCAAATGCAACTGCAATGTTGATCAATGTTGCAAAGAAGGTAGAGGCACTGGCGCAAAGGGAGGTAGAGGTAATGTTGCAAAGGGGGAAGGGGGTTATTTTAATTATTTATTTATTAAAGGCAAGAGAGAGATGTTCTTAATGCTTAGAGGGGGTTGCCAGATATTTATTTTAATTAATTATTTATAAAAGGTGATCCAGAGAAATGGGACCCAAAAGAAACCCCTGTAACTCTTAAAGTATAAGTCCTTTTATAAAATCATACGCATCATTCGAAAGAGGATAGTTACAAGTTTGTACAGGATTGTATAGGTTTTGACAATACAAGACAAGATAAGATACAAAACAAAATAAAAGTGTTAGTTAAAACTAACCCTTCAAGATGACTGCATGGACTGTGGAACAGCTGCGTTTCATAACTGAGCAATATTATGAGCATGGAAGAAGTGTAGTTTCAGCTCTTAGAAGGTGATTTTGACATCTGAAAATTTGTCTTGAAAGATCTTTGAGCTGAAACTACACTTCTTCCATGCTCATAATATTGCTCAGTTATGAAACGCAGCTGTTCCACAGTCCATGCAGTCATCTTGAAGGGTTAGTTTTAACTAACACTTTTATTTTGTTTTGTATCTTATCTTGTCTTGTATTGTCAAAACCTATACAATCCTGTACAAACTTGTAATTATCCTCTTTCGAATGATGCATATGATTTTATAAAAGGACTTATACTTTAAGAGTTACAGGGGTTTCTTTTGGGTCCCATTTCTCTGGATCACCCTTTATATGGAGGGGTTGCCAGATAGTACTATTTAATTATTTAGAGAGATGTTACCCAATGAATCTTAATTGTTTTAGAAACCGTATATATACCATTAAAAGCAGTATTAAGAAAGTAATTTCATTAACGGTATACATATATATTAATGACTCAGTCCAGTTGGTAGTGCCTCAACTACCAGCGGCAGAAAAAGGTCAAATGTTCAGTCATTCCTTACATATAACTAAAATTCAATTCAATTAACCTTTACATATATATTACAGAGAGAAGATGTTCACATGAGATAGCCATATTAAGAGAGTAATTTCATTAACGGTATATAGAGTATATACATTAATGGCTCAGTCCAGTCCAGTCCAGTCCAGTCCAGCTACCATCGTCAGGAATGGTCAAAAGTTAATAAAGAATCGTACCCAGCAGTATATATATATATATATATATATATATATATATATATATAGGGTGGTCCACAAAATGGAAGTATTTTAAATTCTTCCTCCCAGGGTTTCATTAGGTTCCTTTTCCCAAAAAACTTCTCTGAGCAAAATTTGGGTTCAATCGGTTAATATTTAGAGGTGGCTCAACTACCCCCAGAAGTCCACATTCATGGTTTCTGGGTCCCCCCCATATATATGGGTATTATCCGCTTGTCGGCGGGGGTATCATGGCTGACCAGGCCACTCATTGTTGTCCAGCTAAGATTGTGGACTTGTTAGAATCAGGAAACCTCTTTCGGTGCTCATCCACCACACTTAAGAGAAACTGGAGTTGATCTTCTCCTTTCGTCAGAGTTCCGCTGAAGGTCTGAATGAGAGCTACTGCCCTTTCAGCATGATCATTAACTACTTTGATGTTTCCTATGATTCTTTTAGCTTCTTGGAAGTTTTCATTCTCCTCCCAGGTGCTGGGGTCATCATCAAGAAAACTAATATTGATCGGTAGGGCCTTAAGAAGCTTTAATGAGTTCTTTGTGGCAAGAGTTTCTAATTTCAGTGTTGCTTTGCATTCCTTGAGTCTTCTTCTCTTTGATTAGTCTAATGACCCCTCCTTTTCCCTCATACACTGGACCATGATTCCCTTGGTGTCTGGTGCAACAGTTTGATCAAAGAGAGCAAGAGCCACCAGCTCTTCTGATAAGTACCATAGGTGGTTTTCAAATTTCTTGAGAGCTGCTTTGGCCACTTTCTGGTCATGATAGTCCTTTAACTTTTGGATAAGATCCAGATCATTCTTCGGAGCTTGTGATGGAATAGGAGCAGTGATCCAGCTTTTTAAGTAGATTAGGACTCCAAAAAGTGTAAGGGTTTTCAGGTCCTTCTCTCGAGGAGTCAGGGTGATTTGATTTCGAAAAAGCCACATTTTGATGGCATAGATAACTTTAGCTATCCACCTTGTATAGTGCGTGCCAGCAGGACGTTTGAATGTGTAACTTTCAATTTTTTCACCAAGAAAGATCAAAGAAAGTTCCAAAAACTCTTTATAGTCATCTCGAAAATTTCCAGTGGCCAGATGTTCTTTGGCAAAGGCAATTATTTCATTTCTGAAAGGATCAACTTGCTCCTTCATCTCATCATCATCCTGTGATGTAGAGAAGGTTTTTAAATCAATGTAGTCCCACATAGATTGGAACATTTTGAACAAACGTGGCTCAGGGGCAGAAGATGAACCATGGACTGCTTCAAACAATCCTCCATACATGACTTCCATGCAATGATGCCTACAGGCAAAATAGAAGAGTGGTCGACCAAGTTTCTGTTCCAGAAGAACGCATGCTCCCCTGTTTGTTCCTGTATTTGATGCTGTAGTATCTGATAACATTCCGATTATTGACTTATCTACTGTATGTTCCATTCGGAAAGAAGATTATACACTGCAGCTGATTGAGCTTCCCCTGTTCCACTTGGTAGTTTGGGAACACCAAGCAGTTTTGAATCACCTGATTCAACTGAAGAGACAAGGACTGGGAGTCTGTCTACCTTTTCATTCTTGGCAAGTAGATTAGGGATCAACTTCCCATCCCAGTGGACAATCGAAATACTTGGACTAAAGCTAGCTTTAATGGCATGGGTTATTTGCCTTCGATGCCCCTCTCGGTGCCTTTTGATTGAAGAACGAGAGATGTTCACCTCTGAAAGATCTTGACCAAGGCTAGATGCAGTTTCAGCTAATACAAAGGTGGCCCTCCTGTCACTGATGCCAGTCCTGTCCAGAGCAGCAGCCAATTCAGGAGATATGATATTCTTTGCTGCCTTTTTCTTTGGTGGAGTTGGTCCACTGGTAGATGGGGGATTAATAAGGTAATCTTCATCTTCTCTTTCTGACTCACATAAAGACTCAGAAGAAGAACTTCCCTGATCTAGCATAACTTCCTGCGAAGCAGCATATTTTCTTCTTCAGCTTTCCGCTTCCTATTTACCAATTTCATTTGCTTCTCAGCAGCTCTCTTTTCTGCCTTGTCAGTCACCATATCTGCAGAGACCATTGATCCCACTCGTCCAGCTTTCCTTTGTTGGATCAAGAACTGCCGGTCTTCTTCATTTTTGATTAAGGTAAAGGCATCAGCATGGGCGACATCAAATAGGTTCTCCATTTCTTCCTGAAAGGTTTTCTCTTTTTCTAACAGAGTTGCTTTTCCTCCCAGCATTATTCTTAATCGCTTTCCACTCCAAGTGTAGAGCCTGAATTTTGTGAAGAATGTGGTCTTTCCTTTGAGTAGGGATTCGGGCTCTCTCCCAGAAGAGACGCAATTCTTCAAAAACAGCTTCTGAACTAGGTTTGATCTCCTTCTTCAAGACTTGATGATGGTGGAGGAACATGCGGAGGACCTGGCCACGGGAAGGCAGCTTGGCTCCAGTGATTGTTTCCTCTGACTTTTTCATTAAGTAAAATGTACGTTTATTTGACATTGCAAAACCTGTAAATTTAATAAATCTATCTGAAAGAAAAATAATCATTAATTAATGTATCTGTAAATAATGTTTCTTTTCTTTTAATTATTCACTATATTAATAAAGGGCATAATGGTATACAAAAAATAGCTTTGAGCCACCCCTAAACGTTATTCGATTTGCCTTAAATTTTACATGAAATATTTTTTACCTAAAAGGAACCAGATTATGGCCTGGGAGGAAAGAAAATTGAACTTCGATTTTTTACCCCCATTCTGTGGACCACCCTAATATATAATATATATATATATATATATATATATATATATATATATTATATATATATTAAAAGTAGTATTAAGAAAGTAATTAAATCGCATCATATTAGAAATGTTCATTTATCATTTATCCCTTATATATTTTTTCAAACAATTAAAACAAAACCAAAATGGAGAAATGCCAATCTATCTTGTTTACTTGCTTCGAATAAATTTAATTTATTTCTCCATAAACACTTCATTTAAAATGGGGGAAAAACATTGCTTAATAAATCAAAAAAACAAATCAATTCCTAAAAATTTCAGTCTTAATGTACTTACGTCAAATATCTCTTAGAATTTCACTCATTACTAATTAGTAATATTTTAATTTTTTTATTAAATTTCGGAGTCCAATGTCCAAAGAAATGCCCCCCCCCACACAAACAAACACACGAACACACACACAAACACACACGCGCACACACACACACACACACACACACACACACACACACACAACACTATAACTTCTTATATATACAGTATATATAGGAAATGAAAATGAAAAGGTTTATTGGCAGACTATAATCCATATGACAAATATTATTAATACAATGACAGTTCATATACGAAGGATAGAAATATATACAATTGATTAGAAATAATACTGTAATGTCGAAGTTAAGTGGAGCTACAGACAGACGTTTTCGTACCAAGAAGTCCATAGCTTAGAGGATAAATGGCAAGACTCATGGATAGCTTGGATGATCGGGTTGGTTGATTTTTTAATTCTTTGCATTAGACTGTGTTGAGCACGTCTTGTTACCTCCGGGAAGCTCGGGACATTGCGGTTAGCAAACATTTGCGAAGCTGAGCATCTCGGGGGTAATTTATGTAAGAGTCTAAAAGACCTGTTGTACAGCAAATTTAGAGTTCTGCCAGAACCTTTTTTATAATTCACCCACAGTTGCTGTCCATATATATTACTACAGAAAGTACGAAAGTGAGTGTCATTAGCTTCACTTGTACAGAAACGAAAGTTCCTTATGGTCATATTCGCTTTAGCACACAGGCTTCGAGATTGTTTTCTTATATCCGAGTCATTACTTAAACTCTTGTACTTCCTCAATTACTTCACCATTCATTTTAAACCTTATATCATCTGGCTGATTACATCTTTTAGGATGAAATTGCATAACCTTAGTTTTTGTAACATTAAAAAGAATATCACTTTTCTGCGAATACACTTCGCAAACTTTTAGTAGCCGATCCAGTCCTTTAACAGAGGGACTTATTAACACCATATCATCGGCATAAACTAAGTTATTTATCCATGTGTTATCTATACAACATCCCACTGTTACCTCATTAAGTGAAGCAATTAATCCGTCGATATATACATTAAACAGCATAGGGGAGAGCAAGGAGCCTTTCTCACCCCGCAAGAGGAGCCAAAACACTCGGATAGTACATTGCCCCACCTAACAGTGAAATATTGGTGGGAATACCAAAATTTCAATAAATTTAATATGTACATGGGAACCTTCCTGTCTTCTAATTTTGAAAATAAAATATTGTGGTTCACCCTATCATATGTCTTCCTTATATCCAGGAAACCTATAAATAGTTGAATTACTGTCAATGTATTTAGATATTGTTTCTTTAATTAAGTACATAGATACACAGGTCAGTTGGGTGTGACCTTTTAAAGCCAAACTGATCAGATGTCCATAGGAAATCATTTAATCGGTGTAACAAGTCTTTCTACTAGTTTCGAGAAACAGGAAGCGACAGCAATAGGCCTGTAATTATTGTTGGACAGAATTGGACTGAATGTCTCCGTACTTATTTTTGACAAGGGGCAAGATATATACCCTCATGAACTCTGCAGGGATATAGCTATTAGCCAGCATGGCTGATAGGAGCAATGATTTATGCAGATATACTGCGTCATTTAAATATTTTAAGTGCTCATTCGATAAGACATCTACCCCTGATGCAGAACCAGTCTTTAACTCTTTAATTGACCTCTTTACTTCAGAAAATGATATAAAAGTATTTTCCCTTGTCCCTCCCACAATCATTTCGCTGCAATCTATCTTAAGATTATCCCTACTCACACTGTTAAGAATGTTAGCATAGTGGTTTTTCCACAGCTTTGCAATTTCACCCTCCCCCTACACCCCATCGATTGTCGGAGGGAGGACATTTTTGACACCCGTTTGATTCTTAACAAATTTCCAAAATTTGTTATTATCGTTACTTATGCGAGCTTCACAGGCTTTTGATGCTCAAATAGACTCTTTTTCCTGTTTACGTCGCCTTATGGCCGCCTTATACTGACCCCGACTTCTACACATATTCAAGTATACTGGTCCTAATCTGGATCTACCATGAAAGCACCACAAATCATAGGCGTCTTTCGATTCCCTCTTAAGGGGGGCAATAAAATCATTCCATCCAGGAATAATCTTAGTATGTTAGTTGTAAGATTTAATGAGGGGGCTTCCTGCTTCTCTTAACAGGGATATTATCTTACTATAATACCTATCTATGAGTTTACAGTGGGAATCATTTGAGCAAGGATTATTACAGGCAAGGTGCAAAATTTCTAAATTATTAAAGAGGTGACTTGTTCTCTCTTTGTATTCTATTCTCTGCTGCATCGTAACATTGGACCAATCGACGCGATTATTCATACCTATTGAGTTCTTGTTAAGTCGTGTTGCGCATAAATTGGTAACGTTAATTAATATTTCTAATGGTCTGTGATCAGAAAGAAGGAAATCATGCTGAATATGAACTCTAACAATTCGATCGTTTAGATTATTACTAGTGATACACTGATCAATCCACCTGGTGCTACCACTCATAACACTAACGTATGTAAAATTACCACTGGCTACCCCTAATACATCTACATCACTTATACTTAAATTGGCCGATTCGCACATGTTACCCATTTCTACAAAGAATTCCGAGTTCACATGTGCGTTAAAGTCCCCCATTATTATACAGTGAGAATATTTTGGGCTATCTGATAGTGACTTCATTTTGTACAACAAATCAATGTATTCATCTAGGTTACTGACGTTGTTATATGGTAAATAGCAGTTTACAATTAATATGCAATCATTGTTCACTTGTAATTCAATGCCTAACAACCTTACATTATCGCTTGTTAAAAATTTTAAGTTTTGACAAATTTTTCCTTATTAAGAAAGCAACATCACCAAAAGGCCTACCGTACATTAATTCATCTGACAAGTCTACTGCTGATGACGCATGGTACATAAAGTCATCATGGATGGTAGAGAGGAATTTTAGCTCTTACTTAGGTAGCCAGTGTTCCTGCAGAAGTATCAAATCTGCACTGTCGCAAATTTTATGAACATCTACAGTTGAATTCCTCACTGACCTTACATTATATGAGACTATTTTCAACAAATTATCCGCCATGACTGATAGAGAATTTATTATTAGTAAGATTATTATTATTTTACACAGTACAACTTTCAGGCATTACCGTTAGAGCGCCTATTATTATATATATATATATATATATATATATATATATATACAGTGACGTTGTTACTGTAAAATGGTTTATTACCTTACCTGTGCTAATATATATATATATATATATATATATATATATACATTAGCACAGGTAAGGTAATAAACTATTTTACTTCAATTTATTCTTTTAAAACACGAATTGTTCATTTTGAGCCAAAGCGTTTATTTTCTGAGAAAAAGCAGCTGGTAGATAATATCTGCATTTCTTTCATTTCGTTAATGATGCATAAATGAATTTTACTTGTATATTTATAACACCTCATAGGTAGGAACCATTTCTTGTTCAAATTTATTTAAAAAGCAAAAACATGTATTAGCTTCTCTCCCCCTTCACCTTTCTCTCCCACTTTGCCCTTTTCTCGCCCTTCTCCCTTCTCGTCCTACTCCTTAATTCCTTATTCTTTTATTTCTCCTAAATCCTTTACAGAAAATTAATTTTCTGCGTAAATGTTATTCAATTTGAAGTGTAATACTATTCGACCGGGAATCGGGTCCCAGTGTCGGCAGGCTGTACCTAGCATGCCCAGCTGTTCATGCTTCCTCACAATAAAGAATGTAGCGAGAGTATATGTGAATGAATTGACTTGTAACTCCTTGTAACTTCTTGTAATTCTCTCTGCCTATATATATATATATGGAAGTATCTGTATTAGAACTACTAAAGTTGATATTTATGAGGGTATATATACGAGGGTAATTCAATAAGTATCCGCACTTTTTATTTTCACATCTGATAGATTATAAACACACCACATCTCAACATAGTCTCCCTGTTTCTCAATACACTTAGTCCAGCGATCTACAAGCTTCCTAATGCCATCACAAAAGAATGTTTTTGGCTGTGTGCGTAGCCAGTCATGCACCGCCTCCTTCAGGTCATCATCGCCTTGGAATCGCTGACCTTTCAAAGCGTCTTTTAGTGGTCAAAAGGTAAAAATCCGAAGGTGTCAGGTCTGGACTGTAGGCTGAATGGTCGAGAACTTCAAATTTAAGTTCTTGAAGGCATTTTCTACTCTTTGCAGCGGTATGAGGACGCGCATCCTTATCCTTATGGTGAAGGTCTATCCCACTCTCTCACCAGATCGTGGATGATGTCGACGATATTCGAGCCCTGTGCATTTGTTCCTTCCACAATGATCTCACCTGTATCGCTCCACTGTATGATGGGGTCCTCACTCAATAGATTATAAAGACTTAAACCTTTATTCCTCAATATGTGTGGAAGGCTGCTTTTTAATACATGTTCGATATGTTGTAGGGTCGACCCGTTATTCTTTGGTTGGTCAGCTCTAACGTCGGACACAAGTCCTATGTCGTCATGCTCATCTTTGTCCGCGCTGTGCCTAATAACCATAGGGATCTCTGTCAGATTCTTATAATCTTCGTACTCATGAAGAAATTCCTGCAGAGCTTCTTGGTATAAGACTCTTTTCTCATCAGGTGACTTTTCAGTGTTTAATAGGGCTAACAATTCGTTTTCCATTCTTTTAAGCCTGCTTTTACGGGGTTCTAGAACCGTGTCTGGATTCTTTGAACTTTGCCGTGAAGCATACACCTCGTGTGGAATCCCTACTACTTTCTTCATTACATTAATCTAGTCAGTAAAGGCCCCAAAAAATAAAATAAAATGGGTAGGAATGAACCCCCCTCTTTCTATAATAATTCGCTTTTTTTCACTACATTTTGACTTTTACGAGCGATTGTACGTATTATGTTCTTGTAACTGCGTAGGCAAGCCTTCTGAGGGGTTTCATTGGTACTTTACATTTTATAACGTTAAGACAGATTTCACAGATGCATTTTAAAAATTCGGAGTCGATATTTTTAACAAATAGCTGTTGCATTGCTAGGGGCAATCGATGTAAGATTTTTATTAATTCTTGGTATTTCTTTAGCCTCTTTGTCATTTTGGAATATACACCGTTTCAGACACGTTTTGGAATATATTCGTTCTAGAAGCACCCTAAACGTGTTTCGCGGGTGAAGGTCACATATCAAATATCCGTAACGTTGACGTGTAGCTTCTTTATAAGCTTCCGAAAACTCCTTACGCTGATTCGGGAACATTTCATTGGCTAATACTCCAATTTGTGACACATCAGACACATTTCTACGTTGCGCGAATAAGACTAGATATTGTGCGTTTAACGATACATCTCGCATGTATCTGTTTTTGAAAAACAGATTCTGATTGATGAAGAACACGTTTATGTTAAGATGGTGGGAGAATACTGAAAATGTCTCGGCAAACGTTTTATCCATTTCGAACATGAGATCGTCAATTACAATGACTGTATGTTCATTTACCTTTAGCGAATTAACGTCATATACACCTTTGTGGAACAGAATATCATCTTGGTACTCGTTGAATACTGACTAGTACGTCGAATACCACCATATAACTTTATGCACAAATTTTGAGAACATCTTTCCCTTATCTTTAATTATTTTAAGCGTAAACACAGTTTTACCAACGTGGACGGGCTCATGAACCTAAATTTTTGTACAGAATCCATCTCTAACACGTCACACTCCTAAGTGGATCATTTACAAAATATAATAAAAATTTAAGTGGGGTTCCTTATATTCTGCAGTCTTGTTTTTCCCCTTCTTCCACAGAACCGTGAATGACGAGAGGTACAGCATCATGTCCCCATCATCGATATTACAGACGATCCCAATGACGGTGCAGTTGTGGTCACAGACTCCATCCACGCTGACGAACCCACACCAGCGACAACTGTTGCATCACCACGCGACAGTTCAAAGAGGAGGCATGATGAAGAGCCTTCCACGTCAGGTATAAAGCGTGCCAGGAGTGCACCTGTTGTTAGACTCCCAGTAATACAGCCCCAACCCTCTACGTCTTACGACACAACCCCCACACGAGCTCCTTCCTCAAATAAAAATACGTCCCCTTATTCCTGTTCAATTCCGGGCACATCCTCCACAACAGCAGCAGCAGCTTCTCGTTCTGTAGAGGATGGTATATCATTCGAACTGGTGCCCGCCGCCACCCCCACCCCAGCCCTGACTAGAAATCGGTACGTAGTCAGAGTTGACCCTGGATCCCTGTATAGCTATGGTGTTCAACACAGTCTGTGACGCGTGGTTGAACGTATTTTGGAGTTTGCCCTTCAGAACCGCGACGAACGTGAAATCAGGACGAGGCTGTCCTTCGGGTTCGGGTCAAATGACGGGGATGTAGATGATTTTTGGGTAGTAATACCTTCAGACACTTGGCCGCTGTAGATATAGAATATATATTAGGTCGTATTATGAAGGTCTCTCAAAGTAGTACAGCCTTCAATATGGAGAACTTCACGGTAGATATTGACCGTGTATTCCTTGTTGCGGGTCATAGTGCCACACCTTATACTGTACTCTTAATTTCAATTCTCAGGCTATTTACAGACTGCATATAAACAACGAGCGTGGTTGCGGCTTTATAGCATTAGTCTTGGCCTGTATGTTTACTGTACTAAATACTGGGGCCAGAAAAATTTGGCTGCCTACAATTGTGCAGCGTGCTTGTAAACTGGCTTCAGATTGCAAGCTTGAGTGTGACGGTAAAGAATGCCCGTATAATTTGTATTTGGAATGGATGATCGTCGTATGACTGAATACTTTTTAAAGCGGAGTGAGAGATCGTAGAAGACGCCCTACTTATTTTAGGGTTATCAGGGTTAGCGTATCTCCCCATCCGTACTAAGGGACCTTTACGCGAGTTATGATAAAAGTCGAAAATATGGAAGGCATCATGATTTGTGTAAGGGTTGTCTCGTGTGTGCGGATGATACAGTGAAACATTGTAAAGAATACCACTGGTATGTGAGCAGTGAAAAAGCTCCAAATGTGAAAGTCATGTAGTTGAAGCTGAGAAGAGGGAATGTAATGTGTGTAGACGTACATTTTTCAATAATAATTGCTTTGAGCTCCATTAGTCAATTGGCACGTGCAGAATCTGTGAATGTGTGTATGTTTCATATGATGGATAATTGGGGGAAATTCAAGCATAAATGTGATGAAATTCACTGTCCTACATTCCATGAGAAATATAAGGCAGATGGTGTGAAGCATGTATGTTATATGAAAGATGCTAAGACTAAAAATAGACTTTGTATAACTGTGTACTACGATATAGAAACATATACGGTTGCTGAAACCAAAGAGGTTATCCCATATCTGCTTGTAAGCCAGACTATCTGCGATGAGGGCATGGATGCTGAGTGTGATGAGTGTCAGAAATGTGGTAAACGGACAAACGTTTTTCAAACGATTGCACACGACAGCCCTGTGAAACTCTTTGTATCCAATATTGTGAAGTTAGTGGATAAGTTAAAAAAAATGACTATATTCTTGCCCATAACGGGGCAAAATTTGACACAGAGTTCCTTTATAATGAACTGCTTGAGCACGAGTCATCGGAGATAATTATAGGGGGATAATTGGGGGAAATTCAAGCATAAATGTGATGAAATTCACTGTCCTACATTCCATGAGAAATATAAGGCAGATGGTGTGAAGCATGTATGTTATATGAAAGATGCTAAGACTAAAAATAGACTGTATAACTGTGTACTACGATATAGAAACATATACGGTTGCTGAAACCAAAGAGGTTATCCCATATCTGCTTGTAAGCCAGACTATCTGCGATGAGGGCATGGATGCTGAGTGTGATGAGTGTCAGAAATGTGGTAAACGGACAAACGTTTTTCAAACGATTGCACACGACAGCCCATAACGGGGCAAAATTTGACACAGAGTTCCTTTATAATGAACTGCTTGAGCACGAGTCATCGGAGATAATTATAGGGGGATAATTGGGGGAAATTCAAGCATAAATGTGATGAAATTCACTGTCCTACATTCC
The DNA here is from genome assembly GCA_023014485.1 of Bathynomus jamesi. Classification (NCBI taxonomy): domain Eukaryota; kingdom Metazoa; phylum Arthropoda; class Malacostraca; order Isopoda; family Cirolanidae; genus Bathynomus; species Bathynomus jamesi. Next base: position 410,893 of record JAJOZX010002359.1, on the reverse strand, counting down.
ATGAGAAATATAAGGCAGATGGTGTGAAGCATGTATGTTATATGAAAGATGCTAAGACTAAAAATAGACTTTGTATAACTGTGTACTACGATATAGAAACATATACGGTTGCTGAAACCAAAGAGGTTATCCCATATCTGCTTGTAAGCCAGACTATCTGCGATGAGGGCATGGATGCTGAGTGTGATGAGTGTCAGAAATGTGGTAAACGGACAAACGTTTTTCAAACGATTGCACACGACAGCCCTGTGAAACTCTTTGTATCCAATATTGTGAAGTTAGTGGATAAGTTAAAAAAAATGACTATATTCTTGCCCATAACGGGGCAAAATTTGACACAGAGTTCCTTTATAATGAACTGCTTGAGCACGAGTCATCGGAGATAATTATAGGCGATTCCTTGAAAAGAGGAAACAAACCTATACAGATGGAAATAAGGTAATGTACAGTTTAAAAACACTATTATTCACACCTTGTAAATTAGCCAAGGTACCCAAAGTAATGGGTGTAGAGGCCGAAGTTTCAAAAGGGTATTTCCACTACACTTTCCTCACTAGCGACACTTTAAATTACGTAGGACTACCTCCCCCAAAACATTACTTCAACTACACCAACATGAGTGATATTGAGCGTGAAGATTTTGATCGCTACTACAACAGTTTTAATGAAGATAATCCTTACACTATAGCTGATGAATGTGAGCGTTATTGCGTGAATGATGTGCGCTTGCTTAGAGTATGTTTCCAGGCCTTTAGAATGATGTACATAGACCGTTTCAAATGCGATCCGCTGCAAGTTGCAACCACCATCGCCTCATTGTGTTTTACGGTGTTCCAGAACAATTTCATGCGTAAAGACACCTTAGCCGTCATTCACAGAAACAACCCTCGCAGTTATGGACACAAGGCTATTTACTGGCTCATGCACCTACAGCAGCAAACCGGTATATACATAAAACTTGCCCGCAACACGGAGGAAGTAACCATTAAGGTCAATGGTCATGTTTTTTGGGTTGATGGTCAAAGCAAAAACTGTGCTACTTGTGAGAAGAATGTGTACTCCTTTAACGGTTGCTGGTGGCACGGATGACCACGTCTTGAGTGTGGAATCGTAGGAGATATCTACGGTAGATCCCCTGCCGACAGTCTTGCATGGACCCGCACCTGCGATCAGCTTATAGGCACCCAGTTCACTCACAAAATCTTGTGGGAGCATGAGTATGATGCACTGATGGAGACAGATGGACAGTACCGCGAAGGAATAAAACACCATCAATCATTCAATGGTGTTCGATCCTCTCAAATGCGGTGACAGCTTGTTCGGAGGGCGTACAAATCCCTTGAAGCTATACTTTCCGCGTACAGAGGGCGTGAAACTCCACTACTACGACTTCTGCTCTTTATACCCCTAGGTGCTGAAGAACAATCTGTACCCTGTAAGTGCATCTGAAAAGCTGGTGGGACCAGCCCTGCCCACCATCGATGAGTTATCAGTAAATTTGAACAAGAACTATTTCGGTCTTTGTTTCATAGACGTGCCAATCCCTCGCGATTTATGGTTGCCGATCTTACCCGTCGTTATAGACCACCAGCTCATGTTTCTACTGTGCGTGAAGTGCGCAGAGGAGAAAAATAGAGCTTGTAATTACCAACTAACCAGCAGAAGATCAGAGGCGTATATAGAAGCCCTGAACTGTCCCTAGCAGTTCGCTTCGCCATGGCTACAGAATATTGAAGATATATGAGGTGTGGAGGTTCCAAAAGCTACCCAACCTTTTCACGCCATATATAAACACATTTCTGAAGAACAAGGTCGAAGCATCAGGGTAACCGCGAGGAGTTGATACCGAAGATGAAAAATCGGCTTATATTCAGCGTTACCGTGACCCTGAAGGGATACAACTTGACCGTTCCCAAATTGTAAAGAACGCAGGCTAGCGCTTTGGTGCAAAGTTGTGTTTAAATAGTCTTTGGGGAAAATATACTCAGAATACTAGCAAGGTGAACGTTCATCTAGCCCAAACTTATAACGAGGTGTGGGATTATGCCAACGCTCCCGATACAGAGGTTATGGAGATCGTGAATGTAGGTAATACGTATATAATAAAGTACAACATTACCGAATTGGCCACAGAAACATCGCATGTTACAAACATACCTGTAGCCAGCTTCACAACCGCATACACTCGCATCAAACTTTGGGGTCTATTGCATTCTCTTGGGTGGAGGGTTCTGTACGCCGACACATATAGTGTGATATTCACGGCGAGGGAGGGTGAATACATGCCGCCTATTGGTGAATTCTTCGCAGAGTTGACTGATGAGATCAAGGATGAGTATGGTGACATCGCATACGCCGACTTTTTTGTTTCAACAGGTCCCAAAACTTATGGGGTAGGTGTGAGGGTGGGGGAGGAGATGAAATATATCGTGAAGGCTAAGGGCATCACGCTTAACCCGGCGAACCGTCCGATCGTTAACATTGAATCGTTGAAGAAGCTATTGTGCTTGGAAAATGAGGGCGACCAACCGCCCCAACTGACTATAGGGACCCATAATTTTCGGGCCCAGAAGCTGGGGTGTGTGAAGAAACTTAGGGGTACGAAATTGTGTCGTAACACCTATAGGAAACGTTACCGTACCTATAATAACGTACCCTTTGGCTACCATAACTCTTGATTGTTTTATATATATATATATATATGCCTATTTACTTGTTAACAATATGTTTATTTTATTTATTACACGTATTTTAATATATATACACCTTGAATAATTAGGTGATATGTTTATTAAATAAATCGTGTTTCATTTAGCTTTTCATTTTCTTCTTTGTGCGTGTGTGCGTGTGTGCGTATGTACAGGAAAAGTCCTAAGCTCCGCACCCTGTATGATCGAACAAAGGTCACGTGGCTCATGGATGAAGTATTAATAAACCTATATTACGATATTTCTAACCCCGCTTCTTACGGTGGGGTCAAGAGACACTACAGAGACACCTATACTGAAGGTATAAATGAAAAAAATGTAATCGGTTAACATTATCCTACAATCGCCCTTATCATCGGCTGAGTGGGACATCTCCGAATGAAGTTTTTCAAAGCGTGCATACAGACCCAGAAAAATTGGGCCCAGAGCAGTACCGTTGGTAAAACGTTTCAAAATCAAAGATTTTGTAGTGTTTCACGACCAGGAGGAAAGTTCAAGAAAGATTTTGAACAAAGATGGACACATGAAATTTAAAAATTTTGGTCCATCAAGCCTAAGAGAGGGGTGGTTATGTACTCTGTTGAAAAGCTAAATGGAGAAAAAAATTTAAGTGGTTTCTACGGCGAGGAACTTCAGAAGGTTACGTTCAATTTAGGGAAGAAGACGTTTAGAATTGAGAAAATCTTCGGAAGCAAAGGTTCGTGGAAACCAAATTGTACTTGGTAAAATGGCTTGGTTAGCCAGAAAGTTTCAACTCTTATATAAAAACTAGGGCATTAATGCAACTCTCATCGTATACAATATGACTTCTGACTAGTTATACGTGTCACTACCCTCCTCAGCCTCGTTGGGGTCGTACCCCGACCTACAGTACTCTGACAAACTTCACAACACATCTGTATGTGAGTCATACGAGGTGGGATTGTATGAATTTCAACTGAATGTCAAGCTTTTAAGCATTGAAGGGAAAGAAAGTCATTCTAATGGTTCTTAGAAAACGCGATGAAGTTGAGAAAGTAGGTGTGGTAAAGTATAAAACCATGCATTCAGCACGAAACGGTACAGTACCATACTACTTCACCGAAACAACACTGGGCCTTGGTCATTATGACAGCACGGAGGATATTAAAAGAGACCTTAATAAGAATTTGGGTAAATCTAAACTTACAAATTATCTACTTTTTGAAATCACAAGCGTAGCATGGAGTTCATGATCGGAAAATGCTCTAGTAAGATCACAGACGAAAAAAAACATTAAGGAGAGAAATGTGTTCAAGATTCTGTCTAATAAAATATACAATTTACAGTAGTTTTCCGAAGAGATACTTTTCACAAACTACACGATGATAAGGCTAGCTTATTATACCACCTAAAGTTAGAAAGTCTGTTAGACAGCCCTCCTATTTGTTATATTTACAGTCGTATCGTGGAACATCAGTTTATGGGGGACAGTCAGGGGCGTTTGCTACGCATTGTGCATATACCTGATCATAGTGGAAAAAGTTTGAGCTTAACGTACAGTATGTTAATCCACACTATGTCAACGTTACTTCTAACCTAATAGACAGTATTGTGATACATATAAGAACGGTTGTAGATCAAACTACTCATTCGGTTACGGGAGCTTAACACTGAAACTTCAATTTCGGAGTGTTACAGTATTATGCAAAAGCCTTTAGTCGGGTACCAACCCGATAATGGGCTTGGTTCGATATTTTCTTCTATACTAAGAATCGTTGTTTCCTCACCAAAGAGTGGTGCCAAATATCTTAGTCGGAAGGTTCTATAGTTAGGTATTAACAAGGTTGAAGATGTGATAGCTGGTATGAAACTTAAAGAAACATTGAAAAGACAATTACATCGTACGAAAAATGAGATTATTGATAATGCTAAAATGTTTTGAAAAAGAGAAAGCGCTTGCGCAGTAAATGGTCTAAAATAAAGGGCAAAGAAAAATTAAACGTCCAGTGAAGAAGAAGAAGAAGAAGAAGAAGAAGAAGAAGAAGAAGAAGAAGACATCACCTCAAGGCGTAAAACGAAAAAGAATGACTTCTTAAAACTCAAAGAGATTGTGTAAACACGTGAAGCCTATGGTTGACTTGTTTAACTGATGTTAACGACAATCTTGTACAGATATCTCTCAAAGGTAATTGTGGTTCTACATTGTAGCGGAGAGGTTGGTATTCACTTCAAGAAATTCAACATGTCGCAGCTATTCCATCCACAGAACGACGAGTCCTGTAAATCCGAACTCTCTCTTTTTAACATCCCACCTACTGAGACATCTATAGTGGACTCCGATTACGTCACGATCAATATTGCCCCTCAACACAGTTGGATACTATAAAGCTCGTTATACCCAGTGCAGGTCATTCTTTTATGATCCCAGCAATATATACCTGTATAAAATAGTCCGGCAGATTGTGAGGATGATTATCCAATCTACCCTGAAATTAACTTTTTGTATACAGTGATCAATCAATTCAATGTATGATATATTTAAATCAACTGAATGTGTCTGCGTGTTCCAATTATCTTTACTGTGCGTACTTGGAATATGTTTTATATTATTCAAAAGATGCCAAGGAAACCCATTTGCGTGCCTAAGGGTATTATATCTCTGGAGCAGAAAAAGATGAAAAAGTCAAATTTAAGAAATCGGAATACTTTTTATTTGTTTTGCATATCTACACCGCGACTTCATATTTCAAGAGAAACTTCTCGTGTATGGGACTGAGGTGAAGATTAAAATTACACGCAAAGCCCCGAGCTATGTTTAAATATTTCCTGAGTAAAGTAAAGAGGCCTGTAAGCTTATGGTACTCCTCATTATTGAGACATATCTAACTGTCCTCCATGTAAAATTATTTGCAGTTAAACAAATGGAAATTGAAAGCTCTTTGTTTAGAGCAACGGCTAAATACCTTATAAAACTTACCAAACTGAAAATATTTGCTGTCTCGTTTGGGTCATCCTCGAAACAGCTTGACAATGTTGTGTTGAGAAATTTACCAAAGAAAACACTTGGGATAATGGTTGATCATGACAATGTTTCATGCAAATATGAAAAATCCTTATTTAAGTTTAAAATTTTTAACTTGAAAAGTATAGCATTGCTGGTGAAAGTGCCTCTGTCGGTACAGGTCTAGACATGGACTACTCTACTAACGATAAAATTACATTGTGTGCCACAACTTATTTCATGGTACAAATGGATGAAATGATGTTGGGATAGGGATATCAATGGACGACTATCATTGACCACTGCTAGGATGCTTGCACGCACTTAAATCCTCAAAAACTGGGATATTTTACATTGAAATTACAATTTAGCAAAGCTTTAGGTAGCCCTATTAGTGTGCTACTCTATCTGCACTCAGAAGGCCTTTTGAAACTGATCGGTTTAGATCAGTGATAAAGGACTTTCAATGGACTAACTCGCAATGAAGAAGGATGACTTTATGCAAATATGTTCATAGGCACCTACGTAGAGGGTGAAGTGCTGAATCTACCCAAGAAGGCACCGTCAGGTTTATACGCAACACCGCTATATCGAAAGGACCGGGTATTAACTGCATTGGTGTGTATTTTAGGAACTAGCAAGTATGCTGGTACTGTACTATGATTCGCTTGGTATGGTTCTGTTTCATGACCCGAATATCGTGAAATTCTTCAAACAACTGCACACATCAACTGTTACTTCATATCTTTACAGGTGTGATAGCATTTTTAGTAATGTAAGTGGTCAAAACCGTTTGATGTTTTGTGGTACATATCAAAGGGATATTCTTGTGAGGATTTTTTCGGAAACTTTTAGCAAATGCTCCCTAAAGTAATATTTTATTTATATAATCAAGTAAAATGCTTCATTCCGTTTATGACTAAACAAAACATTGTATAATGTAGTAAGACTGAAAGCTTTTTCTTTTTTATATTTCTGAACAGTTATTAATGATTATGGCTATGATCATTACAAGTGAAAGTCTTATATATATATATATATATATATATTAGATATATATATATATATATTATATATATATATATATATAGATATATATATTATATATATATATATATATATATATATATATTAGGTCACCCCATAAGTAATGCGGCATTTTTTAATTTTTTTCCATTTTTATCATTATTTTACGGATAGAAATCAAACAACTCTTTAAAGTTATTTATATTTAAATATTTATTTAAATATAAATAACTTCAAAGAGTTGTTTGATTTTTATCCGTAAAATAATGATAAAAATGGAAAAAAAAATTAAAAAATGCCGCATTACTTATGGGATGACCTAATATATATATAATGAAAAACCACGCAGGATAGGAAACGCAGAATGGTGCTCAAGCGCTTTCGTCTAATGACATCCTCAGGAACAGTGAAGTAAATAAAATATAGAAAAAATTGTGGGAGGAGCATACAAATTTGCAAGGAAAACTACCAATTTTAGCACTTTGCTCCTCTTTTGTCTAAATCCGTTCTGAACGAATTCAAAACTACAGGATCAAATGGATTGTTTACACCCAATTTTATAGATAATGCCTGAATTATATATAGGTCACAAAAAATAAAAAATAAAAATAAATTGAAAAATAAAAATTGTAAGAGGAGCATACAAATTTATAAGGGAAACTACCAAAGTTTTAGCACTCTGCCCTTCTTGTTTAAATCCATTCTGAACGAATTCAAAACAACAGGATCAAGTGGAAAAAGACCTTGGCTTATGTTAAAGTTATTTGTAAGTTGGATAATAGCAGACTCAAGAATATTTCTATTAACAATGTTGCTAGAGTGAAACAAAACTGAAGCATTATTCCAATCAATACAGTGGGATAACTCTGACAAATGGACAAAAATGGCACTGGATGACTGTGGTTGGTAGATAAATGGGTACCATAAGTGGCCTAAGGTTTGAGACGGTGGGCTGCTGGTTAGGCGTGGTTCGGATTTCACGTTAAACTGTAGGTCTAAGGTGGAGTGAAAAGCTTGACCTTCGTCAGAATGAGGAATTCGGGCGGAAGCAAAACCAAAGGTTATATTTACCCCAAAGGTTAAATGTAACTTCTTTTAATAAACGAGTAGATGATTTTCTGTATTATTATTTAAAAAGTGAATAATGATCAAAATTTTAGAATTTTGTTTTATATATATATATATATATATATATATAGAGTATATATGTAATTGAATATATATATATATCATATATATATAAAAACCTAAATTAACGACTTCTATTATTTATATATATATATATATATATATATGCGCCTCGGTGGTGTAGTGGTTAGCATCGCTGACTACGAATCCATCGGCCCCGGGTTCGAGACCCGACGGCAGCCGGCGCGCAGCAAAACCCAGTTGTTCATCCTTCCACACAATAAAGAAAGTGGTTGGTAGAAATGGGTACCCTAGGTGGCCTAGTGGTTAAGACGCTGGGCTGCTGATGGGGCGTGGTTCGGATTCCACGTTAAACTGTAGGTCTAAGGTGGAGTGAAAAGCTTGACCTTCGTCAGAATGAACAATTCGGGCGGAAGCTAACCAAAGGTAACCAAAGGTAAGGTTATATATATATATATAATATATATATGTGTGTATGTGTGTGTGTGTCTGTAAAAAAGAATAATTCTAACTTTCAGTTTTGCATATAAGGTCCAAACACGCATGACATTATGACATAATGATGATGCGGAGCTTGGAGAATAAATTAATTTTCAATAACATCTCATATTTCATGAATAATTTTTTATATCATTACCAAATTATTTTTTATCATTTAATCATATAATCTTGTTAAATTCTACAAAGTTCTTTTTTTTATACATTCTTTTTAACTTCTAAAACATAAATTTATATCTTGCTGAAACTCTAAATTAACACTTAATTTTAAAATTTAAGTTTTTGATTTTGGTTCATATGCATGTTTAATTTTAATTCATAATGAAATCCATATATCAATTTCCCTTTTTAGTTAACTCGCAAATCATGATACTATCAGATCTGTCAATATACTGTTTAAGAGAAAAATGTGCCTTCATCTTCAGATATCTTCCTTATCTCTCAATATGCTGTTCAGAATGAAAAATAGGGGTTAACATTAAATAATGATGACGTCACCAATTTAAAACATATATGGACCTTTGTAATCTTCCAAAATTTATCTTTATCTTCAAATATTTTGCCAAAAAAAAATCACCCTATTGTGAATAACAAAAAAAAAAGGTCAACATTAAACAATAATGATGTCACCAAATTATTAGTAAAAAAACTTGTAATTTTTTAAATTATCATTCTCACTATTCTGATCTGATCAGAAGGGTGAAGTATTACCTGTAATATTTTAGAAGCAGTAAAATTCAGTCAGAGGATCTCTTTGTCTTCTCCTTTGAGCCTTGCTTTCTCCAGAGAACTTAGTTTTAAAATAGAATAAATAATTTCCCGATACGTACAAGAAGAATCGGGGAACCTTCAGAGAATTTAGTAAGCTCCACAGAATCCTTTGATCCACTAGAAGAACAAATCGAAGTGTAGTATAAAAGAAAGTACTGCGATTCCCTACACGGTACCATCTATCTCAGAGTCAGAAAATCAGTTACTGCCACCTAACCAGAACCCCTGTCAACCTCGAACCACCCAAGGCCATAGACGGAGGGTTAACGTATATATTAGAGGATAACTACCCTGTTCATACTGCCAAGATCATCAGACGGTGGTTTCAGGAACAACGAGATGTCGAGCTGCTGAATTGGCCCACCAAGGGGTGTGACCCAAACCCCATTAAAAATGTGTGGGCAAATGTGGTTAACGCTTGGGAGCCTGGGCAGGAGCGGACATCTCGGCACCTGCTGCAACACACCATGGAGGAGTGGGAACTTTTCCGCACGAACCCCAAGTGGCATCTCTTCCAAATAGGCTACGAGAGGTCATTACTAATGGAGTATGGACCAAGTATTGAGTAATTGTATATAATAATGTTATGATTGTGATGTAGCAAATATATATTTATTTACTTGAACAATTGTCACTTCCTTATAATTTGAACATTGTTTTGTATGTTCTTAAGAAAATTCCTAAATTTACTTGATTCATGTTTATTTTTGTAATAAAAAATTGAACAATGTTTTCCTTATCTCTCCATGGATAGACCTTTTTCTTGATAATCATTTGTTGATGATGCATGGACTTTAAACAGAAATGATATTGCCTGGAGGAAAAGTCGATAGTACAACTTATCCTACACTTTAACTAACACATGGCCACATCAAAATCCTATGATTGAAAATTTTTAAAGTATCCCACGTTTGTGAAATAACCTAACTACTCTATTCCCTAAATTTAGGAATAATGCATGAATAAAATACATAGTTGTCCCAGCATTACCACCAAAACTACAGTGAACAATATATTTATTCTCACTGGTCCTCAAAAAGTAAAAGTATTACTATGCCAACACCTGAGAGGGAGAGGAGGAGTGGTTGGGAGTGAGGGTGAGTGACTGGGGTTTAGGAGAGAATGCGTTGTTTTCCACATCTCGGAGAGGGTGGAGCATACCTAATTTTAGTGTGCAGTGATAACCAATTTGGGCAGTAATAATTTCAAATTGCGCAGTGATAAATTGAAAATCTGTACAGTGATAAATTAGGTTCTATATCAAATATAGAAGATAATTTATCACTGCATAGATTTTCAATTTTTCACTAAACAAATTTAAATAATTTCTGCGCAAATTAGTTATCACTGCACACTCACTAAAATTAGGTATGGGGTGGAGCGGAACTATTGCAGGGGACTGTATCAGTAGAGAATTGTTTCCAGCATGCATGCACCTTTCAATTCATTTGCTGGAGAGTTTACAGACAGGAAACAAAATCATATGAAATTAACGTAATTTGTTTGTATACAAGATATTTGCATTTAACCCTGTGTGAACTGTTATTTTTAATTAAATTCATAGAAAAGAATGGCCTTCACATACATATATAAATATAAACATATTATACAGTGTACACACACACACACACACACACACACATATATATATATATATATATATATATATATATATATATATATATATATATATATATATATACTGTATATATTATGCCGGAGTGAAAATAATAATTTACAATGGCACACTGATATTTGATTGTAGTTTTTGCTGAGAAAAACTAATATGATGATATACCGTAAAATGTGTCAGGTTTTTCTAACTGCCCCATTTTTGCATGAATACAATTTAACAAACACAGAAAATAGAGTTCTTATCTAGACTATATCCGTCAACATTACATCATATGAATAACCCCCATTAATGTTATTATGAAACCACAATTATAAATTTTTACAACTTTAATATATTATTTTGCGTCATTTCCAGATTTAAGTATTCCTGTCAAAGTCGTACTGTAAACTTATATGCATCGTCTCTTCTGACTCCCCAGGCACCACAGTTCGCCTGACAGCCAGCTGCAGTAGTTGTCCAGCTAGAGAATCCAGAGGTAAGAAGCTGGTGAGCATGCTACGAGAAATGAGATAAAAAATATTTTGTTACACTTGTTACAATGTACATTTGACTGACGTGATTAAACTGAGTAAATATTTATAGTTTTTCCTTAAGCAATTCAAATTCACTGAAATTTTATTGAGTTTTTGTCCTTATTTTTCAGTTAATAATCGCCTATAGAAGGGCAGAGATGGAATCAGCATCCCACACACCAGTGTCTCCACAACTGAAACAACATCCTTCTTCAAATCAAGCTAGCAACATCCCCTTTTGCAGCAACTCTACACCAACAGTTTTCCATGCAGCAGCATCTACGCTTTCAAGTTCCCCATGCTATTCAGCAAGGAAAAATTTGTTAGCGCAAGGCATTCTAAGCAACATTTTATGCTTGAAACACTTGCGAAGTTGCCTCATAATCTTTTGCCAACTGATTTACAAGTTGTTAGATACTTTCTCTATCTCAAAGAAAGGAAAAATGCAGCTAACGAGCCAATCATCAGACAAATAACTCAGGAGCTACTAAAACTTTGGCAGCAAGCATCAATCCCCACAGTTCAGGAAAAAGTTTTATTTCAAAAGGTAGCAAGATTCATAGAAAGAGGAGCAACGATGAGTAGATTAAAAATATCAGTGAAACTAAAAGATGAATATATGAATAGTCTTAGTAATTTGTTTGATATATCTGTAAATGTAATTTAAAACCTCATAAAGACATAGGATGCAGAGTGATGACTGTGAAGAAATTCACAAGGATTGCATATGTCGGAGAGATAAAAGAATACCAAAAGAAGAATTACAATTTCTACTTGATCAGAGGAGTGATCGTAAAATGCACATAGGTAATGTAGATGTGCATGCCACACAAATTTTACAAAAGAGATACAAGAGGAAGCTCTTAGAACAAGTAAGTAAAGAAAAGAAAACCATCAATCGTTCCATTGAAGTTCAACCTTTGAGCCCAGTAGAAAATTCTTTAGAAGACAGTGACAATGGGATAATGGAAACTGAAGACTGTGGTTTTGAAAATGCTAGAAACCAAATGAGAATGTCTTTGCGGCATGTTGAAATGCACGCAGATAGATTTGGTGTATCAGATCGTGCTACTGCTGCTATTGCAACTGCAACTTTGATAGACGTTGGTATGATCATCAAAGAAGATGACCATCTCGTAATAGACAGAAGTAAAGTGCGGAGAGAAAGAGAAGGACTTCGAGAAACAATGAAAAGGGATAAAGTGAATCCTATTACTTCCATATATTTCGATGGCCGAAGTGAAAGTCAGTGATAAGTAGTACAGTGAAAAGAAGAGTAAAGAACAGTGGGTAATTATTGCTGAACCAGGCGGAGAGTATATTACCCATCAGACACCAGCATCGAGAAGGTTGCACATGTAGCACATTCAGTATTGTCAATTATTAAAGAGAAACATCTATAAAACGATATAGCTGTAATAGGCTGTGATAGCACAAATACTAACGAATTACGGACGATTGTTCGAACACAATTGTTCGAACACAATTGTTCGAAAACCATAAAACAGTTGTTCGAAGCAACAATTATTCGAAGTTATAATTGTTCGAACACAATTGTTCGAACACAATTGTTCGAAAACCATAGTTCGAGCCCCGAGCCTCATTTACGAAATGATATCGTTAAAACTAACGAAAATATCACGACTTAACCTAACCAATCGTCAAGGGCGTATAGTTGACCTAACTGGGCATTCAATTTAATTTATTATTATATTTGGTACTGTAAAGCAAAAAACAAGAATACATAGTGGTGGGGGGGGCCCTGATCTTTCAGGTGATCCTTATTTATTATCATTTATACATTTATTTTAGCCGTTTTATTCATTATTATTATTATTATTATTATTATTATTATTATTATATTATTATTATTATTCATATGCCTCTATCCTGTTTTATTAATAAAGATTTTTAACTTTGAATAACGTATGAATAAAGATTTTTAACTTTTAATGTTTTTTTAATACTTTTTGTTTTTCGAACTATGGTTTTCGAACAATTGTGTTCGAACAATTGTGTTCGAACAATCATCCGGCAACGGAAAAGAATTGTGTTCTTTTAACTACCGGTTGAAAAAGGACTTAGTAGATCTTATATATAAGAGGTGTGATCAAAAAGTTCGGTAAATAGTCCTGCAGCTAATGAGCGCTCGTCACTAGGTGTTGTTAGTGTGTATGGTTATTGTTATATTTTGAGGTTTGGTGCCACTCGCCTATTTTTCTCTTTGCGTCTTTGATAATTTCGTTCGTAATATTGCCTTTGGACGCGCTGAGAGACACTGACTGTGTCGCATTGTGCGGTACGGTGGGTACCCGCAAATGTAAACACCTCCAAGTCGCGGTTAGCGCCATGCCACGATCACGGATAAGTGCATGATGGTGGCAGTTAGTAGGTCATGTTAACTCAATTGATGACAGTGAATTACAGCTAACTGCATGAGTAAAATGTGTGTGTGTGTGTGTGTGTCACGACGCGCTTCTGCGTGTCGGTCTCTCTTCACACGAAGATCGAAGCTGGTGGTTCCCTGCCTCTAGGATTGGCTTGGTGAAGGAGTGTGCCGCTCTCTCGCGCTCTCCACCGCACATAGCCATGTACACCCGGCTCATCTGTTCCAATTTGGTGTCTAATTACCTCATTTCTACCATATCTCAAGAGTTGAAATTTCTCGGTGTTAAACATCCTATTGCTGTCTTCTGTTGTCCCCTCTTCACACCGGGTTCAAGCTGGTGGTTCCCGCCTCTAGACCGGCTTGGCGTAGAAGTGAGGTGCTCTTTTGCGCTCACTGCCACACATGACCCCTTGGTGGAGAAGGGAAATGCTATCTCGCGCTCTCCGCCGCACATAGTCATGTACACCCGGCTCATCTGGTCTAATATGCAGGCTAATTTCTTCATTTCTACCATATCTCAAGAGTTAAGCCGTTTCGGGAAAATGACCATTCATTTTCAACGAGTTAATTTTTGTGTTTACCCCCAAAATATATAACTTAGTAGATCTTATATATATATATATATATATATATATACAGGGTGTTTGAAAACTTTCTGTACAAATTGTAATGGGGGATAGGCAACACGAAGACAAACCCTTTTCGTCTATAAGTGTATGTCCGCTGACGTCACCATTCGGCGCGAGAGGGCGCCGCTGCAATTGACTAAAACGTGAAGTGGGCTAGACTCGCGCTTGCCGCGGGCATTCTTAAATCGGACGTAGTACGCGTAACATGGAACGCTTCACGACTGCTGAGATGGCTGACATGCATATGGTGTATGGGGCTGCCAATGGAAACGGAAGAGCTGCTGTGAGGTTGTACCGACAGCGCTTCCCAAACAGACGTGTGCCAAACCACCAAACGTTTGCGCATTTGCATCGGCGACTGCGAGAAACTGGAACATTCCATGCAAACATGCATGACACTGGTCGGGAGAGAAACGTGCGCACTCCTGACATGGAAGAAGAAATCCTACGGCGATTTGAGGACAATCCAAGCCCAAGCACGCGAGGTGTTGCACGTATCCTCGGTGTGAACCACGACCTGGTCTGGAGAGTGTTGCACGAGCAGCAGTTACATCCGTTTCATCGTCAGAGAGTCCAGGCATTACAACCTCGGGATTACCCTCTCCGTGTGGAAATCGCACGCTGGTTTCTGCAGCAGAGAGCGGTGCAGCCTAATTTTCCGGCTTATGTGCTGTTCTCAGATGAGGCCTGTTTCACACGTGAGGGTGTGATTAACATGCACAATTCTTACGTGTGGGCGCACGCAAATCCACATGCTACACGGGTTTGTAATGCCTGGTCTCTCTGACGATGAAACGGATGTAACTGCTGCTCGTGCAACACTCTCCAGACCAGGTCGTAGTTCACACCGAGGATACGTGCAACACTTCGCGTGCTTGAGCTTGGATTGTCCTCAAATCGCCGTAGGATTTCTTCTTCCATGTCAGGAGTGCGCACGTTTCTCTCCCGACCAGTGTCATGCATGTTTGCATGGAATGTTCCAGTTTCTCGCAGTCGCCGATGTAAATGCGCAAACGTTTGGTGGTTTGGCACACGTCTGTTTGGGAAGCGCTGTCGGTACAAGCTCACAGCAGCTCTTCCGTTTGCATTGGCAGCCCCATACACCATATGCATGTCAGCCATCTCAGCAGTCGTGAAGCGCTCCATGTTACGCGTACTACGTCCGATTTAAGAATGCCCGCGGCAAGCGCGAGTCTAACCCACTTCACCTTTTAGCCAATTGCAGCGGCGCCCTCTCGCGCCGAATGGTGACGTCAGCGGACATACACTTATAGACGAAAAGGGTTTGTCTTCGTGTTGCATATCCCCCATTACAATTTGTACAGAAAGTTTTCAAACACCCTGTATATATATATATATATATATTATATTATATATATATATATATATATATATATTATAATATATATATATATTAGGCCCCGGTCGAAATTTTTGATTTCTTACGTACATAGTGTGATGTGGTTCAGTCAATTATAGTAACACCCTGGTAAAATATTTTTGAATTCTGAGGACCCCTACCCCCCCTACGGGTTTCAGTTTTTCAGAAAATTTGTAAAATTCGAGATGATTTGCGATTTACTTCGAATTTTTTTTATTATTACAAAAGTTCGCTTATAAAACACTTATATTTATTTTTTTAATGAAATTTTTTTTAAAAAATACAAAAATGCATGAAAAAAAAATCAATACATGGTTAATATTCGTTTTAATGCTTTGTTCGTTTTCGATAGAAGGAGGCATTCTATGACAATTTAACATATACATTCGTATTCAGGACACCTTGAAACCTCAGGGAAACTGATAAAAATCAAGGAAATGTAATAATTATTTTTTATGAAAAAAAAAAAAATTTAGACGTAAAAAGCAGCCATTATCGGCCATTGACCGAGTATTTAGCTCTTAACGCTGTTAAAATTTTAACGAACGTCGCCCTCTCCAGTTTTATGGGGAGACATCTCGTGGCAAAATTAGGAAACATAGGTCAAAACAACCAATGAAATCTGGTTTTGGTTTCACGTGACCTTATCCGACCAATCAGAGACGTACATTTTGAATCTCTCATAATTCATACTCATTCAAGAGTGGCAACCCTGTTCAAGAATGCTTTTTCAGTCTGGTTTTCATTATGGATTGCGGAGGTTGTGATTTGGATTACTATCAATTAATACCTACCCACCTCAAACTGTGGCAAAACTTATTGTACGTTGGGTTATTCTTGACAAAGCTAGATGCACAGCTCTATTTAGCGTTGGCTTCCGAAAGTGCAGTTAATTGGAGGAGTTTTTGCTTCGACGTCTGTGAACATTGGCTAGGGCGGCCTAGACCAACGAGTTCAAATTTGTGGGCCTGGCGAAATCGTCTATTTATTCCTGTTGGTCGCCGCTCATTTGTATAAACACCCCAACGCTGCTATTGAAGGTTAGAAATTGCGAAAAAACGTGGGTTAGGTTAGGTTAGGTTAGGTTAGGTTAGGTTAAGTTAGGTTAAGAGGTTAGGTTAGGTTAGGTTAAGTTAAGTTAGGTTAGGTCTGAACCAAAACACATTTTTCTGGTGTTTTTTGGTGTGATTTTCTCAAATCTGAACTTCGTTTCTTTGGGAAATGAGCCGTTTTTGAGAAATTTTCAATTTTAAAATTTCTCAAAAACGGCTCATTTCCCAAAGAAACGAAGTTCAGATTTGAACAAATCACACCACAAAACACCAGAAAAATGTGTTTTGGTTCAGAAAGGAGGAAAAGCACTAAAACGAATAATTACCCATAAATTTTTAGCTATTATTGGTAGAAATTTAGAAATTAAGAGAGAAATTCAATAAAATTTTTTACCTAAAACTAATGGTTTTTTTTTATTAGTTCCATTGACCTTTCCACTCAAAAGTAGACAGTTCTTTTCTAGACTCTAAGTATTTATAATAAATTTATGCCGATTAATATAACCAATTCTTTCCTGGCTAGACTTAGTTACTAAGTTCACACCTCGTTCAACGCTTTGGCTATGACATGGAAAATCTAGTATTTCTAGAGGTTTAGTTCTAATCTGAAGTTTTGGCTAAATTTTCATAGGTATATTTATTTTGAAAATTTTCTATTAATTCTAAGTCTTCTTCATAATCTAAGTCCTCTCTGTCTTGAAAATCGACATCTTCATTTTCATTATCATCTTTTATCACTTCTGATGATACAAATTCTCCTGCTTCTCTTAATTTTTCTTTTGATTTCTTTTCCCTTTCCTGTGCTTTTTGGATTTTGCCCAACTTTCTCAAATTACTTGAAGTAGTTTTTTCATCAATTTTTCATAACTGGTGTTTTCTTTCTTTTTGACCAATAAAACCGTCCCATTCTATAATAGGTATTTTATGTTCATACGTACAAAGTTTTCTATCCCTTATGCCTTTATCATAACAGTGGCATGGAGATATGTCAAACATCTCGTCATATTTCTTTAATTTTTCAAAATATTTTTCATTTCTTTTTATCATAGGGCATTTAGTTAACTAATCAGCATCTTCTATAAGTCTAGTAACTCTAACATAAATTCCCTTTGTATCAATTGTATGGAAAGAAAATTTTTGCCAAATTTCTTTTATATCTTGAACAACTAGGTTATAGCAAGCATTTTTACTTATTTTACCCTGTGCTTTAAATTCTTCCTCTCTAACAATAAAATGGAAGTGCCTTATCTCTGAGGGATGCAGATCTTTAATCTAAATATGCGAATGCAAAGAAAATGATCAGTGGGTGGATACTAGGGTGGATCGATTTTACATTTCTTTCGATTTCCATATTCTAATAGAGACAAAAACTTGCGCATGCATGAAAAAATAGCCTCTGCAAAATCTTAGCTTAATAGGTAATCATCTTCTGCCCCCGGCAGAGCGATGAAAATCATATTTTAGTATTCAAAAACGTATTTTTCTTATAATTTTTAAAATATTTCAATATGCATCAAAATTATTCCTAATAACTATAAAGTCGATGAAAAAGACCTCATATGATCGTTTTTCCAAGCGCGTTGTCCTACGTTAATATCTTTTGCTCCCGGCAACAACGTCACATGTTGAAAAAATAAGTAATTTATATACATATTTTCAGATCGGCTCTTTGCCTTAAATAATGCATTTATATATTTCACATAGAATTTATAGCGTTGCTTAGGCATGAAATAACACGCAAAATTTTATGACTCTAGGCTAGGGATTATAGGTCATCTCTGGTGAGTGCTGCCAGCAGCAGCTGCCACTGACGCGCCAGTCGAAAGGGTGGAGCCATTCGCATGATTGAAATGAAACTACAAAGGCCAGTTCAGTGGATCATATGCCTATTACACGGTAATGAATTATCACTGCGACACATCATTCAAGACTTGGACGGCAAAACAACTTGGCCAATGGGCTTTACTGGACCAGTTGGAAAACAACTGAACGACTGCGAAAAACTTCCAATTACAGAATTCGATGCCATTCCATCTCCCGACATTGACATAGATGATGCCGAGTTGAGCACTGACCAAAAATATTTGTTAGGCATCTACAGAGCAGTGTCGGGCGGTAGCTGCTCTTCAGCTCTCGCGGCTCGAAATCCAGGTAAGATGGCGCATTCCAGGTGGCTGACAACAGCAAATAGATTTCTGCGCCTCTATGTTTCAACCAGTGAACCCTCCAGCACCTTCAACGAAATTGTGCGATTCATTATGACAGTTTACGCACCAATTTGGTTTAAGATAAAGAAAAACTCCAGTTTCACTGAGGGCGCAAAACATTTTTTCGAGATGATGCGTCTCTCTCAGACCATGCCTCAAAGATCTAAGACAATCGCCAACAAAGTCCTCCGTAGAAATTCTTTCTTTGCTCACCCAGAAAATATTTTGATCTCCATGCTACATGCCGATGAACAACACATAAGAGAATTGGGATGGAGAAGAATATTAAAAGTACGATCAAAACAATCACCAGCGGGGGAAATTCGAGCCTTCGCCATGCCTGAGCTGCTCTACGATAGTCAAAACTATTACGAAATGATCAACTGGCAAACGGCTGAGGTGACCGAACCCCCCGTTACAAAAACAATACCTGATACCCGAATAAAAGAGTTTGTTGAGACGGGAGACCAGCCTGATGGACTGATCCCACTATTCCCGTGTCATACTCAAGCGGTCGAGAGACTCAACAAATTAGTAACCGAAGCCTCTGCCAGTGCAAGTGGAATAGAAGAGAGGGACGGATTCATCCGCTCCCGTCTTCACTCCCGAACAAAAATTCCACGATTTGATTCTAAGAAAGATTACCGTATGTAAATCGACATGCAGCCAAAGGAAGGGTGGTTGGGGCTGGATAGGGTGGAACTCGACGTACAGCCACCTCCTCGTGGTGAGTTCTGGGTTGCTAATTTTATAAAATTAGCAAGCGAGGAGCTGTACTTAGTACTTATCGTACTTATAACATCGCATTAACGTAATTATAATCCACATTTAGACTTTTCTCGGGGACAGAAGATATTACTCTAGAGTCATAAAATTTTGCGTGTGTTATTTCATGCCTAAGCAACGATATAAATGCTATGGGAAATATATAAATGCATTATTTAAGACAAAGAGCCGATCTGAAAATATGTATATAAATTACCTATTTTTTCAACATTTGACGTTGTTGCCGGGGGCAAAAGATATTAACGTAGGACAACGCGCTTGGAAAAACGATCATATGAGGTCTTTTTCATCGACTTTATAGTTATTAGGAATAATTTTGATGCATATTGAAATATTTTAAAAATTATAAGAAAAATACGTTTTTGACTACTAAAATATGATTTTAATCGCTCTGCCGGGGGCAGAAGATGATTACCTATTAAGCTAAGATTTTGCAGAGGCTATTTTCTCATGCATGCGCAAGTTTTTGTCTCTATTAGAATATGGAAATCGAACAAAATGTAAAATCGATCCACCCTAGTGGATACCTTCATCTTGTAAGCGAAGTGAAGGCTTTGAGATTTGGGGTTCGATTCCCGATGATGGTAATAATAATAAAAGAGATAGAACAATTGGCCGCATCATTTGGGTGAACGCTGTGTCAGTAAGACTTGCTTAGCGGATACTGGTCCCGTTTTCTCCAAAGTTAGGAAGTAGTTCCTCTTCAAATTTGATTTTTACTTTATATATATATATATATATATATATATATATATATATATATATATATATATATATGATTAGGTGCGTTAATTGTTTTTTTTTTTTTTTCAGGACAACTCCGTGTCATGCTTTGTACGACCAGTTCGATTATTTAAATAGCAAGATGGAATGTGTTACCCCTTTGCAGGCAGTTTCGCTTCTCGTTCCTTATCAGATTATTGTAGCAGTTTTTTCAAGATGGCTCCCATCAAATTTCATCTCAGAGTGGGTATTTTCGCTGTCATGTATTTATAAAGTATAGCGGAGCGTGTGTAAATAGAATAATAAAGATTATTTAAGTTAATTTAAGTTAATTAAAAGTCAAACGTTCTATTTTTTAAGGCATTAGTTTATGAAGTATAAAAAGTTTTGATCGTAGTTAGTAAGTAATTCCTCTTCAAATTTGCTTTTTGCTTTATATATATATATATATATATATATATGAATAGAAACGACATAAGTATTAAGGAACGTTTCTGCACACGAGGAGGAGAGATAACGAATAAATGAAAATGAGGCGAACCGCCCGGGAATCGAACCCAGGGCCTTCCAATTGCCGGTTGGACGCGCTACCATTATGCTACGGCCCTCGATTAATCACAAATCGAAATTCTCCCACATAGGGCGAAACCAATGCCCTGAGAGGGCACCCTCGCAAATCGTGAATATGCGCATATAACTGCAATGACCACGCAGTATATAAATGAATAGAAACGACATAAGTATTAAGGAACGTTTCTGCACACGAGGAGGAGAGATAACGAATATATATATATATATATATATATATATATATATATATATATATATATATATATATATAGGTGTGCTAAATGTTGTTGTTTATTTTTTTTCAGGGTAACTCAGTGTCAAGCTTTGTACGGATTAAAATAAAAAATATTTGTGGAAGACTCTAATTATACTGGCTCAAGTTCGGACTGATTATCAGGATTGTTGATGTTTATTTTTTTTTTCAGGACAAACCCGCGTGATGTTTTGTGTGGTTAGGTAGCGTATATAGGAATATTTATTTTCAATATATTTTGTGAAATTAAATAATTTGTCTAAATAAAGAGTTATGTGTTTGGTGTTTCATTTAATTCCTTTGGCTGTATATATAAAACGTTATTATTATTTAATTACACCAAATGGTAGGTTAGGGAATCTAAGGTAACGTGTGGGCTACCCAGTCGTGTCAGATAAACGGGGAAGGTTAAGATTAGGCTGGGAGAGAGACATAAACAGCTAAGCATTATGGTCGAGTGTCGCAATAACGGGGTCTTTTATCACATGTATTCAAATTTTGCTGTGGAAAGATGATATTAGCTTTGTCCATCAGGGGGTTTGAGAGGGTTGGAGGTAGGGGAGAGAGAGAGAGAGAGAGAGAGAGAGAGAGAGAGAGAGTGAGAGAGAGATAAACGAAATGCTCGAGTGCCGAGTTTATTACGAAAGATGTTTTATTAATACGTATAATATTACGAGAAGGGAGTTGAAAAATAATACTAAAGATGTTGAGTTAATACACTTCTCTTACGTGAAAGGCGTTTATTAAGAGGAGAGAGAGAGAGAGAGACTGAACACATATGCTTGTGAAAAAATCATGAGGGGGCTTTGCTAATAAAGAAATAAAACATGTGTGTTTGTGTGTGTGTGTGTGTGTCTGTATGAGAAGATCGTTTATGGCATGTAATTAAATTGTTGTTGCAGAAAGATAAGAAAAGCTATGGTCAGCAGACAGAGAGAGAGAGAGAGAGAGAGAGAGAGAGAGAGAGAGAGAGAGAGAGACTGAACACATATGCTTGTGAAAAAATCATGAGGGGGCTTTGCTAATAAAGAAATAAAACATGTGTGTTTGTGTGTGTGTGTGTGTGTGTCTGTATGAGAAGATCGTTTATGGCATGTAATTAAATTGTTGTTGCAGAAAGATAAGAAAAGCTATGGTCAGCAGACAGACAGAGAGAGAGAGAGAGAGAGAGAGAGAGAGAGAGAGAGAGAGACTGAACACATATGATTGTGAAAAAATCATGAGGGGGCTTTGCTAATAAAGAAATAAAACATGTGTGTTTGTGTGTGTGTGTGTGTGTCTGTATGAGAAGATCGTTTATGGCATGTAATTAAATTGTTGTTGCAGAAAGATAAGAAAAGCTATGGTCAGCAGAGAGACAGAGAGAGAGAGAGAGAGAGAGAGAGAGACAGAGAGAGATAAACAGATAAGGGCCATGATCGAGTGTTACAATAACGGTGCCCTGCCCCTACGAATCGTGGAAGGCCGGGTCGGGACTCGAACCCAATCTTTTTTCTTTTTTTCTGATAATTAGAGGCATAATAAATGTGCTAAAATTCAATTCACTTTTTCATTGTTCCTTATCACATCAAGAGGGAAGAAATTTTCAATATCATTAGGAAATTTTATTTCATATGTTTCTTACTCATTCCATTGGGCCTTCCATTCAAACTTGGCCAGTTTTCGCCTTGATTCTAATGAGTTTAAGATAAACTTTTGACGGTTGTCATAGCCTATTCTTTCATGACATGCCTTTGTTACTAGGTTCACTGCCCTTTCCACACTTTGACTGTGGCATGAAAAAGAAGCTATCTCCAGTGGCTTACATCGAGCCTGTAGTAGCTCATCGTCGTCGCTAAAATTGTTTAGCAGCGGTGGAGGAGTAATGATCTCATTTTGACAATCGATCATCTCGGTGTAGTCAGTAGATTGGAAATTGAGGGTTCGAGGTAACTCAAAGTTTCTGGTGTCTGAAGATCCTGTTCTTGAAAGGATGATTTTCTGAATAGCTTGCTCCCTAATTTCTAGTCTCTTGTCAGTTACCATTGATATGAGTATGTTTTATGGGTGGGCAAAGTAGGCGTTATTCTTTAATACTGGTTCTATGATTGATATATGTTGTTCATCTAAATTTGGAAGCAAGCACATTAAATGCCAAAAGTTATAGGCATCATCAGTTGCATTAGGATGAGATTTTATCCAAAACCACTATGGAGCAGAGAACTGCATAATAATCTTGACTATATCTTAAAGGTTTTTATCGGGATTTGGCGTTGAGATATATAATTAGAGGACCCTGTTGGCTAGAGTTAACCAGCGAGCATGGTGAAGGGTACCTGGAGATCGAGTGGACAGATCTTGAGAAGTGTCTCCAGTTTGCACTGCCAGACACATATCATAGAGATATCTTTGATCACTGCTGGCGTGATAAAAAATGGCATTATTAGTATTACAACTTCTGAAGGCATATTTGTGTTCTTTAATACGGGTTTCAATATTTCTTCAATATGCCTTCAGAAGTTGTAATACTAATAATGCCATTTTTTATCACGCCAGCCAAAATAATGATGCTATAGATTGGGAATCAAGTAAGGTGCTTTATAAATGTAATAATTATGTCAAAAGAAAAATAATAGAATCTGTGTGTATAGAAAAAGTAGATAATTTTAATTTGTGCGAAGGTACTTATAAGTTAGACCCTTTCATGAGATTCTTGGTCAAAAAATCCCTTACGGAGTCGTGGGAACGTGTTCGAACCTAAGTGTGAATTTCTTAGATGTCTGGATTGGAATGTCTCCTTACTCGCCTTTAGTAAATGTAATAATGGAAGTAATAAATATGGAAATAAATATAAATGCAACAGATGTAATAATAAAGGTAATATTATAAATTTAATAATTAGGGTAAAGGTAATAATAATAAATGTTAAAAAAATGTAAATGTAATAATAAATGCAGTAATTATGTCAAAATATTAGAATCTGTATGTATAGAACAAGAAGATAGTTTTAATTTGTGGGAATGTACTTATAAGCGGACCCTGTAATAAAATGCCCTTCCAGTGTCGGGAGAACGGTATCTAACCTAGGAGCGAATTTCTCTGGATTGTTTCCTAATCGGCTTTTTTCATTCGTTTTTCGGTTTATAAGTCTGTATAATAAACAATAATGTAATAACCAATGTAATAATAAATTTATAATTTCTGTAATAAATAATTATGCAATATTAAATGTAATAAATTCAATAATTATGTAAAAAAAATATAATAGAATCTGTATGTTTAGAACAGGAAGATAGTTTTAAATTTGCGCGAATGTACTTAATGAAAATGCCCTTCCGGTGTCGGGAGAATGGGATCTAACCTAGGTGCGTATTTCTTAACGGTCGGTCCCTGGACTGTTTTTCCCTCTTGTTTTGGTTCATTCGTGTTTCTGTATCCACCCGAGGAGGATGGCAGTGGGCGTCGAAACTGTCGTGGAAATAAACTCTGTCTATTAGAGTGGGTTTTTATTTTGATATCCATGTTTCTGTGTTTCTATTTTCAGGAGTTAACAAGAAGAATAAACACATTGTTGTATACCCTGACATTCCTTCTGCTATGAGACCTGTACCCCATGGTCCTGGAATTCCAATACCCGACCCACCTCAAACCCTGGACTTCGATGATTCTGATGATGAATCAATGACCAATGCCAATTACCAGTCCCAGTCGTATATACCTCAAAATACCGCTTCAAATGAGCCGAGGCCTCTCAACCAGGCCAAACCTAATGATCTTACCAGGGATTTAGGACTTTCCAAATTAGCTGCCGAGATCTTGGGCTCACGACTTCGAGAGGACAACTTGCTGGCTCCGGGAACAACATTCTCCTGGTATAGGAAACGAGAGGAAGAATTCCGCAAGTTTTTTGCAGTGCACGAAAATACCTCTTCCTCAGTGTACTGTTGCAATGTTGAGGGGCTAATCGAATCCTTGGGCCTGCCATATAACGCATCAGAATGGAGGCTATTTATAGACTCGTCTAAACGAAGTTTGAAAGCAGTACTTCTCAACACTGGGAATAGGGTTGCATCAGTCCCTGTAGCACATTCCGTACAACTTACTGAGAGCTACGATAACATGAAAATTTTACTGGATGCTCTCGTATACGACCAACATAACTGGAGGATCTGTGGAGATTTGAAGGTAATACTAATATCATAAGTAAACTATTGCTATTGACTATGTTGTTTTTCCAAAGGTTATTTGAGAGCGTATAAGAACACTTAACTTCCCCACAGAAGTGATACAGTCCAATGCATAGATTTTTTTATCTGATAGAACAAATTCTCTAAATTCTTTAAATATTTTCATTTTTTTTCAGATTGTGGCATTTGTATTGGGAATGCAAGGGGGATACACGAAATACCCATGTTTCCTCTGCAAATGGGATAGCCGAGCGGATGAGAAGCACTATGCACAGCGTGAATGGGCATCCAGAGAGAATTTTGAACCTGGGTCGCATAATGTCGTTTCAGTGCCCCTTGTACCACCAACAAAAATTTTGCTCCCACCACTTCATATTAAGCTGGGCTGGATGAAAAATTTCATCAAATCAATAAGGAGGGTTCAGCATTCCGATATCTCGAGAGTAAATTTCCTCATATATCTGATGCTAAACTAAATGCTGGGGTTTTTCATGGTCCTCAAATTCGAACTTTGATCTAGGATACTCAGTTCGAAAACGCAATGACTCCAACTGAGAAGAACGCCTGGCAGGCATTCAAATCAGTTGTCACTGATTTTCTTGGCAAGCGTAGAAGTCCAGAATACGAGTCCGTTGTCGAAAACTTGATGGAAGCTTTCAAAGCTCATGGGTCGCGCATGTCCATAAAAATGCACTTTTTGTGGTCCCACTTGGACTATTTTCCTGAAAATTGCGGGGATTATAGTGAGGAACAGGGTGAACGATTTCACCAAGATATCAAAACAATGGAAGAGAGGTACCAGGGAAACTGGGATATCAATATGCTGGCGGACTATTGCTGGTGTTTGAAGCGAGACGTGCCCGAAGAAAAACACAGACGGAAAGCCAAAAAAACTTCATTCCTTCCTCAATAAACTTTTTTCCATATTCATTGTATGAATAAAAGTATTTATTCACACAATGTTTTCATTTTTCACGAGTGTTCTTATAATATTACTCGTATCTACAGTGTTTAAGCTAAAAAAATCAATAAATTTGGGGATAAAATTGGACTTATAATAAATGGCCAATAGCGAAAAAACCTGACCTGATTGAGGAAAACCAATGTCATTTTCGAATTCAGCATGGTCGAATTATATAACATGAGTTGAAAAAAAACTCACAGCAGACAAAAAAATTTCATATGTATACCAGTGTAATAGTTATCAACTCTTCTGCTATGCAGCGAGCAGTTCCATTATCTGGTTTGGCATCATCTACATAGATGCTTCTAGGTTCTTTCACAATAACATAGTGTTCTTCTTTTATCTTTCCACTTTTAGTTAATGTATTATCTTTCCTTCCATCAAATCCAAGGCGCTCCATCTTCAGATTTTCGGATTTGGACCTAAAAGTATTTGTTTC
Source organism: Bathynomus jamesi (assembly GCA_023014485.1). NCBI lineage: Eukaryota > Metazoa > Arthropoda > Malacostraca > Isopoda > Cirolanidae > Bathynomus > Bathynomus jamesi. The sequence continues at coordinate 384,072 of JAJOZX010002359.1, read as the reverse complement.
ACCCATTCTATTTCTTTCTCTTTCTAATTTCTTTCTGTCAAGCATGTTGGTGTGGTTAAGGATCCCCATATCTTTTAAAGCTGCATTTACTATTGCAGCTACAACTCTACAACTTACACGATAACGATCTGCTGTTAATGCTAGGTTTTTAAAGGAGTGCCTGTTCTGAATATTCTCAGTCAATTCTAAATCGGCCTCATAATCTACATCCTGACTCTCTGAATCTACATCCATGTCTTCTTCGGTATTTTCTATAAATTTCGATGGTAAAACATTGGTGACTTCAGTCATTTCTTCTTGTGCTTTTAGTTAACGGTTTTGTGCTTCTTGGGTTCTTGCTAAAGATCTCTTCTTTGTTGAACTAGCTATGCGATCAATTGGTCCTAACTAATTTTTTCTTTGTTTTTGACCCACAAAAGACTCCCATTCTGCCATTGGTATTTTATCCTAACACCTGCAAGATTTTCTATCAATTCCCTTATCATAGCATTCACAAGAAGATATTTCAAACATTAGCAGTTGCTGATCCTTTTGATTTAGCTTCTTCACGATGGCGCACAAAAAGGTAGTGTCTCACAACATCTGCTTTTCAAGGAGTCATGGCTGCTGGGAATTCCGTAGGATATCCAAAGGCTGCATTTGAAGACTTGCTTCTAGTAGTCATAGTTTATACTGAGAAGTAAAATCAAATTATATGTAATTTATAATTTATGATAATTCAAATTATAATTAAAGCAGATGCAAATTATTTCTCTTTATCTGAAAAATTATTTCTACCTATCTGAAACATAAAAATATCAAGCATTAAACAAACAACTTATCATGTAACATATAACAACATTAAACATATGCAAATATGAAGGTAAAAAAGGGAGGAGGGGCATGTGATAGGGGTAGTAGGGTAGCACATGCTTGAGTTTTTAATATTTTGTTAAAGTGATAAAAAAACCTTCTCACATAGTGTACATTTTAAGAAATAATATTTTTTCCCATTTAAATATATGCAAATATGAGGGTAAAAAAAGGAAGGGTGTATGTGCTAGGGGTAGCATGGGTAGCACATGCTTAATATTGAATGCCTGGCTAACTGAATGCTGGTAAGGTTAATTGAATGCCCGGTTAGTCAGCTGTACGCCCTTGACGATTGGTTAGGTTAAACAGTGATATTTATCACGACTTAGCCTCACGTGAATTCACTCAACATTTTAGGGATTTCATGAAATCCCTGGTTACACAGATTCTATATAACATATACATGATGCAAATCCACAAGGATAAAGAAAAATTATTCGAAGGCTTTCGTATATTCACCAATACACCTCGTCAGGGAGGTATATTGCTGAATACATGAAAGGACTTCGAATAATTTTTTTCTTTTTCTTTGTGGTCTTGTATCATTTATTCATCACGTGTTTAAGTGTGAAATTTATCCCATATATATATATATATATATATATGCTGCAATCCCACAAGGAAAAAGAAAAACGATTCCAAGGCCTTTCTTGTATTCAGAGCTACACCTCGGCAGGGAATAAAGACAGAAGGCAAGGTGCCCATAAATATATACAATGTAGCGGAAACCAAAGCAATTAGCACATACTTAACAAGAGTTAGTGAGAGGCAAAAGGAATTTTAACAGGATATTCTCAATCTTATACATTCCTGCACTGTTATTGAAATTGTTTTTAAAATGAATAAATGCACATTCTAGAATATTTCTTTCTATTATATCTCTGTTTTTAACAAGCGCTTTAGAACTATCCCACTTGATGCTATGATTACATCTATACATTTGGTCGCGGTGATGGTAGAAGAAAAGGAGCAACACGTCCATATTACTTGGTAATCGAGATTTAGCCAGCTCTGCTATCGGAGACCTCTCAAGAAGCCACAACTTGATGTTTGATCTTGTCAACGCCATAATGATCAATTCTAAAAACCAAAAAAAGTCATCAAACGTCGGGACCTCTAAATATCATCTGATCGAGTTAAAAATCACACAGCCAATGCTTTAGCCCAAACCACATCCGGGCATGATACGAGTGGTCAGGTCGTCTTAAGAAAAGAAATTGTCACACCCTAATATATATTAGGGTGGTCCAAAATTTGGGCCAAAATTTCAAATTAGTTGAAAATGCTCTCCACATGGCTGGTTTTATTCTTTTAGATGTGAAGTGATTTTGTGCAAAATATCTATTGATTCAGTACATAATAAGAGGTCGCTATGATCTTCACATTTTCAATTAATTAATTAGCTAATCATTTTCTACCAGCTTCATTTTTAGAGGACGCGGCAGTCACGCCACACTGACTCCGCCCACCTTTCAGAGGATGATGCAATTGTTCGATTTCTTGTATAATGCTGTTTGTGAATCAGACAAATCATTTACTCATGCATCACTTCAAGTTTAAATTTGTTGGAGGACGGTTTTAAGTTCGTTCAAACTTCAAGAGCTTAGGAATAGTATCTCATGTAAGTATTAATTCATATCTATTAATTATTAATTCATATATATAATTATTAATTCATATATATTAAGTATTAATTAATATGTATTATATTTATTCAGTATAAATAAATATATATATATATATATATATATATATATATATATATATATATATATATATATAATTATGTTCTTTATAAATTATGTTCTTTATATGCAAATTTATAACAGGTAAGGATGTTGCTATTAAATTAAATTATTAAAATTGTAAGGTATATATCATATGTCTCTTGAAGTTTATTATTTACCCATCAACCACTAACCACTGTAACCAATTTTTTTACTTTATTTATTTTGACTTTGCAATTTTTTACTTTAACACTTATATAGTTGTGCTTTGGTGCTGAACGGTTAATGCATTAATTTCTCTATTTTTCAGGTTATTCTATAATTCTCTAATCTGCAGAAACGTGAGTTCTAGAAAGCCCAGCAACGAGTTATCAACTGCAAGCCTACCCATATGTGGTGATGTACTTCGTTTGGTTCAGTTTCACCACCATGAACAGTCCAAGACCTTGAATGAGAGCTTTGCCTGCAAAGAGGCCCTGCAAGTATGGCAGAGAGCAAGGATTCCTACACAGCGAGTCGATTCCTGCGTTAGGAAGCTGTCAAAGCTGTACGAAGAGTTTCTTGCGTTGAAGAAAACCGCAAGATGTAGCTACAAAGCTGCAGAGTGAAAGAGAGCATATTCCAAGACATGTTCCAAGAGCATGTTCCATTAGGGTGTGTCGAATTTTTCAACTTTGAACTTCCAAATATGAGGGGTGCTAAAAAGTTGCAGCATGACTTAGGAATTCTAAAGATATTTTTTTAATTTAATATAATTTAGTTTTGCTTGGTAAGAAGATACATAAAAATAGTGACTTTTTTGCTTTTTTGTGGAATTATATAATAATTATTATATTAATAATTATATATGTTGTATATATAATGCACTGCTGTTTTTGCTTATTTCACAGGTTGAAACATATTCATCAGTGTGCTGAAGATTACTTGTCCGTCAGTGCTACCATCCTAACCAGTGGGAATTGACCTACAATGGCTTTTAAAGGAGGACAAGACTGGGGACATTCACACATATGAGCAACCTAATTGGAACTGGTAGAGAGTTGTTGCCCTCTGAACTCCCAACTCTGCGAGACGTTCTGAAATATGGGCTACTGCTAAGAGAACAAAGTGGTGAGGATGTGAGAAACTACCCAGCAGCCAGTCTTGCAAAGGACATTTACCCTAAAGTGCTTGAAAAGTGGGAACGAGCAAACAGTTCTTTTGTAGCCCCCGTTGTAAATTCACGAGTCACAATCTTAAACAAAATCCAAGAGAGCTGGGAGCAGGCCAAAAACATATCTCTTGGGAGAGGAAAGCTACATGTCAAAGAGGCTTCATTGCAAAACTTGACAAGCTTTTTGACATCCTCAGTTGCAAGTGTAAAATTGTTCTCTGCTCTGAATTTGGCTGCCTTGCAGATGCTGGTTGCAAAAACGAAACTCACATTAACTGTACATGCCCTAGGGAGATGAAGATCCCTGTGAAGGAACTTGCTTTCATTAAATGTCAGAAAGACAAGTCTGGTTCTATTGGACCACATCAGATTGGCTTGCCAGATCAACCTGAGCACAACAGACAAGTCAAAAAGCAGAAGCGACAAGAAGACGAAAGAAGAAGGCTTGCTGAATATAAGCAGACAAGTAAGCAGGATATTTCAATGCCATCAAATGAAATAATTTTCTCTGATGATGAAAATGAAGAACAAATAGCTGATGCTCAAGATGGAAAGGATGGAAGTTATGAAGTGACATTAGAAATACCAAGCACGTCTTCAACTTCCAATAAAAAGCCAGAGTACAACACATTAGAAATACCTAATGTTGCTATGCATAGCATCAGATATGGTGTTGGCCTGCGTGCCACAGCTGTCATCACCACTGCTGCCTTTATGGATGCTGGCTTGATCACTGAAGAAGACAAGAGACTTGTAGTTGATCACAATAAAGTCAAGAGGGCCCAAGAAAAAGTTATGAGATCCCTGGATCAGGAATTTGATGATCTTTGTAAGAAGGGTGAAATTGATTGCATCTTCTTTGACGGCCGTCAAGATACAACTAAAGTTATGCTGAAAGCAGACAATTCAGATCGTCAGTACCCCAGCATCATCAAAGAAGAGCATTATTCTGTGTGCAGTGAGCCAGGTGGAAGATATCTCTACCACTTCACTCCTGAGAAAGGCTCAACGAGGAAAAAACCTGCTGAAGTTATTGCTGATAATCTTGTAGATTTCACGAAGAAGAAGGGCATTGATAAAAGCCTGCAGGCCATTGGAGGTGATTCTACAAATGTTAACACTGGCTGGGAGGGTGGTTCCATGCATTGGGTAGAGGTCAAGCTTTGCCGTAAGCTGATCTGGTTGGTTTGTGCCTTCCACACTAACGAGTTACCCCTGCGACACTTGATCACAGCACTGGATGGGAAGACCTTGTCTAACAACAAGTGGACAGGTAACATTGGCAAGATGCTAGACACTGCAACCGAACTTGAAATTGATCCTTCATTCACCAAACTCTCAATTGGAGAGCCTCTTACTTCACTGAGTGACAATGTCGTAAAGGATCTCTCTACTGATCAAGCGTACGGGTATAGGACCACACAGGCCATAAGGACAGGAGAACTTCCCACAGATCTGGCCCTTCTTGAAATTGGTCCAGTGAGCCATTCAAGGTGGTTGACAACAGCAAACAGGCTTTGTCGCATATGGGTTTCAAAACATGGCCTTAAAGACAAAACCCTCAACAACTTAAGACTGATAGTGGAATACATTGTTGGTGTGTACTACCCCTGTTGGTTCAACATCAAAGTAAAACACTCTTGGGTGGAAGGCCCACGCCACATCTTGTTTCAGCTGCGGCTAGTTAGGCTGCAAAAGAAGGCTGTAGTGGATGTTGTTTTGCCAACCATCAAGCGCTCAGCATGGTATGCATTCACCGAAATGATAATCCAGACACTCTTGTGCTCAGATGACAGTGAGGAGAGGAGAGCTGGTGTCCAAAAGATTGTTGACACTAGGGGGGGGGAATGATGACACACTTGGGGATCTTTCTGTACGTCCCAGGAAGACATCTTCCATCAACCCCAGTGCTTCTTCCGTGTTGGAGCTGACAGACTGGTCTGACGGGGTATTTGAACCTCCTTTGACATGTAAACTGACTACAGCGGAAGTAAAGAAGTTCTTTGACAAGCCTATGCAAGTTCCACAGTGGCCCTGTCATGCTCAGTCAATAAAGAGGTGTGTGAAACAAGTCACAGAGGCAGCAGGCAGGGTGTATACACATGAGAAACGTGAGGGCTATATCAGAGGCCAAGAAGCAAGTCGGCGGCTGAAGTCCAAGAACGAATCAAAGCAAGACTTGATGAAACTTGTTGTTTAAATTTTTTTTTTTACTGATGTCATTACTTTCTAATGTTGTTTTATGATTATAAGGATATGTTTTATGATTACTAGGATATGTTTTATGCAGAGAAACTAAAATTTTTATAGCATTACCTGACATTTTGAGAAGCTAAAATTAATAAATGTTGTTTTCCGAGAGCAATTTATGTACTTTTTAATCAAACGTAGATTTACCAAGCTACTGTAAGTGTTGAGCAATCACAAAAATAATAGCAGATTGGAATTCTTCACATCCAAAAACATGTTTAAAACCCCTCAGTGAAGGAATTGGCAAAAATTAATTTTCACCTCCCAAATTGACACACCCTAATGTTCCATGTTCGACGTTGCCTCGAAGGACGCCTTGAAGGTGATAGACAATGAAGAAGACCGCAGGCCCTGAAAAGATTAATTTTGCCAAGGAATACCGCAAGAGATATCGCAGGAGAAAGATGCTGACAAAGCGCTAAGGTACAAAGAAAGAGAGACTGCATTCCAGGCTGGAGCTGCTGCTTTTCCATCATGCAGCACATCCACTTCATCCTCTGAAGAATTCAACGCTGAAGACGATGATGAACGTCCGTCGACTTCGACCGGAAGAGCAGATGTACACTCTCATCCTCCGAAACGAAACAATATCTTCACATCACTAGATGTGGTTGCTGCTCTTGATCGCGTCAACCTTCCACATCGAGGAGCAGTCTTCGTTGCTGGATCAGTCGCTCAAGCCCTGGGCTATGATATTTCTACAATGACTCTTTCACGCAGCTCCATGCTCCATCCGTCGTTCAAGAAGGCAAGCAAGGCAGGCAGCAGCCGAAGAGGATCAAGCTTCGTTTTCTGTCGAAGGACCCCTTCTTCTTCACTCGGATGGGAAACTACTTCCTGGCATCGGCGGCACAAAGGAAACAGCCGAATGAACCGCGGTAATCGTTACGGGAAATGAGATGGAAAAATTCCTAGCCGTGCCAAAAACACAATGTGCTACAGGGGAAGAACAGGCCAAGGCTTGCATTTCGACGAATGATGACTGGAATCTTCGCAGTGAGATCCAAGGTCTCGTATTTCACACAACTGCGTCTAACGCTGGCCTTCACATGGGAGCCTGTACCATGATTGAAAAAGCAGTAGGGAGGGAACTTGTCTAGATCGCTTGTTGACATCATATCCTTGAAGTCGTCTTGTCAAACACCTGCAACGCACTTCTTGGACCCACAGGTGGCCCGGAAATAACTCTTTAAACGTTTTCAGAAAAAATGGCCATCACTTCAGAAGGATTCCTTCATGACGGCTTCAAACAACTATTCAGAGATCCAAAGATGTTCTAGCTTCGAGAGGAAATGATCCAGTACTTCACAAAGGCACTGGAGTCTAAACAATCGCGTGATGACTTCGAGGAATTGCTACGACTCTGCCTCACCTTCCTCGGATGCCGTGATGAGAAAGAAGTCAAGGTCCGCCCTCCAGAACCAACTCACCGTGCACGCTGGATGGCCAAGGCCATCTACGTCCTAAAAATATATCTTATCTGTTCAAGCACCAACTACAGCTGACAGTACGTGAGACGGAGAATATCACCGAGCTCTCTCTGCATTTCCAAAGCAGCATCCACAGCTCTTCAACGGCACCTGTGGTATTTTGGAGAGCTTCTCATCGGCCTGTTACTCGTCGATTGAAGCTTGAAACATTGAAGATTTGAATTTGTATGAAATGGTCACCAAAAGGACCCTGAGAATCTTCAATCTGTTAAAGAAAGAAGGAAGGAAGGCCGCGGCGGATACCTTCCTAAGACCGATCCCAATTCCTGGACGGAAGATGATTGTTTTCAAGAGTTTCGACGCATAGCGATCAACTTAAAAGTTGTCAATGATTCAGCGGAGAGGGGTATCGCCCTTATCAAGGCATATAATACATCTTTGACGAAGGATGAACAACAAAAACAATTCATCCTTCAATTAGTAGCAAAACATCGCCAAGACTACTCATCGTCTTCGAAGGAGTCAGTGATGAAGCGTTAATCTAAGCAATGATGTACATTATAAACGAATGATAAATGTAATTTCTATCAAACATATCATTTTTGTTCTTCAAAATTAATCTGTTTTCTTTAAGAGTTATTCTGTTTTCTGAAAAAAATAAGCTGTTTTCTTTGAGATTTAATCTGTTTTCAAAAAATAAACTAGGATTTTCCCTTGTTTTTTCATTTTTTAACCCAGAAGATCAATCTATTAGAAAATGAATAGTGAAGTGAAATTCATAGCGACCAGTAAATATCATTCAATTAGGCTGAAATTTGGCATGGAGATGTTTGATAAATATAGGAACAGGAGCAGTCATGTGGACGTAAAAATTTAAATTTTTTTATTTTTTGGAACACCCTAATATATATATACACATACCCTATATATATATATATGTTACCGGCAATTTCTTAATTCAGTCGTTTAATTAAAAGACGGAAAAATCAGGCATTTCATTAAATGACTAATTTTGCTAGGCATTCAGTTAAATGCTACAAAAAATCTAAGAAAATTTAAAAAATTGGCTGGTTCGGGTTCATATTTATTTAATTACAGTTTAAGTTTAAGTTTATTGCAGAAAACAATTATAAACGCAGTATAAACATTATTCACATAAAATCTGTTTGTTTTTACAGTTTAAGTTAGGATGACATCTGCTGTTACATAGAAGATTTGATTTTTTTACAAAGACATCGTTTTGAACAGCAACGTGTCTGAATGTTTGAGGCACAGTTGCATTTTGTGTAACCTTGACCATTACAAAACGATTGTTTTCTCACCGCTTGTCTGAGAGTTAGTTCTTCTTCCAAATTTACTGTCACTTGATAAAAAAGTACCAACGCAGTGCACGCGAATAGTAACCAATAATTATTCCATGCTTCGTAGCAAGTTTGTAACCTTTTTCAGATTTGTTAATCACAAGGGTCATGATCTTACGCGTATCTCTTTTTCCTCTGTCCACATTGGGAATAGTTAGTACCACTACTGAACCTAACTTTACGTCGTTTAATATCTTGTTTGAATTCCTTACCATTTTCTGTCTCTGTTTCTGTAGTCCTTCTGCAGCTGCTCTTCTCTCATTTAATATGAGATTTTTCCTCTATCGCCTTCTAATTCATTATTCTCAGCAGTATTGGCGTAAAATGGGAGAGTGCAAATGCAATGGCAAATGTTGCATAATGTTGCAAGAGTGCCACCCCCTTGGTGCCAACCCCACCCCTTTGTTGCAAGGCACCCCCTAAATGGGGGAGGGAGAATGTTGTAACTTGGAGACGGAGTTATCCCCCAAGCTGCAATGAACCTAACCTAAGAGAGAGAGAGAGAGAGAGGTGGTCGCCCGGCAGGAGCCGAGCGCATACTAAGACTTCAGCCGTGCCGCCGCTCTCTTATAGGGCCCCTAATCAGCCAGGTGGCTTAATCAGCCAGTGCCTCCGGTCATCATCAGCCAGTGCCTTCGGGAATCAGTTGACACATGTACGTCGCGCGTTAAACGGTGGCGGGTTCGAGTCCCGCCCCAGGCTTCGTTACCCAGGGTGCCCTAATGATCACAAAAAATTGGGTTCGCACCACGGCCCGGCCTTCGCTATCCAGGGTATCCTAATGATCCCCGTAGGCCTAAGGTGGGGCGTAAAGCGAGTCGTACGGAAAAATAAATAAATAAATGAACAATTCGTAGGAAAAATAAATCCAAGGTACCCTAATGATCCCCGTATGTCTAAGGTGGGTGTAAATCAAATCGTACGGAAAAAAGAATAACACCCTCGTCAGAAAAAGAAAAAATGGTATCCATGGTGATAGCCATGGACTAAAGTTGGATTCGAGAACCGGAGCGGTTGGTAACCATGGTGATAGCCATGGGGTGGTGTACATCTATACGTGCGTCACAGTGTACACACTGTTTATGTGCGGTAAAAGGATCTGGTCGAGCCCCGGCCCGGTCTTCGCTATCCAGGGAAATCCTAATGACACCGTAGGTCTAAGGTGGGGCGTAAAACAATTCGTACGGAAAAATAAATAAAAAATGAACAATTCGTACGAAAAAAAATTGGGTTCGAGACCCGCCCCGGGCTTCTACGGTTGCGGGTTCGAGCCCCGGCCCTGGCCTCGTTACCCAGGGTGCCCTAATTATCAGAAAAAAGAAAAAATTTGGGTTCGAGTCCCGACCCGGCCTTCCACGATTCGTAGGGGCAGGGCACCGTTATTGTAACACTCGATCATGGCCCTTATCTGTTTATCTCTCTCTCTCATATATATATATATATATATATATATATATACACAAACACACTTCCCCGTTTAAAAGCGTTAGAAACAAGAATTGCTTCGTTGTTTCGTGTCTCTCTTTCTCTCTCTCTCTCTCTCTCTGCTGACCATAGCTTTTCTTATCTTTCTACAACAACAATTTAATTACATGCCAAACGATCTTCTCATGTACACACACACACACACACACACACAGACACACACACACACACATGTTTTATTTCTTTATGAGAAAAGCCTCCTCATGTTTTTTTCACAAGCATATGCGTTCAGTCTCTCTCTCTCTCTCTCTCTCCTCTTAATAAACGCCTTTCACGTAATAGAAGTGTATTAACGCAACATCTTTCGTATTATTTTTCAACTCCCTTCTCGTAATATTATACGTATTAATAAAACATCTTTCGTAATAAACTCGACACTCGAGCATTTCGTTTATCTCTCTTTCTCTGTCTCCCTCTCTCTCTCTCTCTCCCCCTACCTCCAACCCTCTCAATCCCCCTGATGGACAAAGCTAATATCATCTTTCCACAGCAAAATTTGAATATATGTGATAAAAGACCCCGTTATTACGACACTCGACCATAATGCGTAGCTGTTTATATCTCTCTCCCAGCCTAATCTTAACCTTCCCCGTTTATCTGACACGACTGGGTAGCCCACACGTTACCTTAGATACCCTAACCTACCATTTGGTGTAATTAAATAATAATAACGTTTTACATATACAGCCAAAGGAATTGAATAAAACACCAAACACATAACTCTTTATTTAGACAAATTATTTAATTTCACAAAATATATTGAAAATAAATATTACATTCCTATATACGCTATCTAACCACACAAAACATCACACGGGTTTGTCCTGAAAAAAAATAACATCAACAATCCGATAATCAGTCCGAACTTCAGCCAGTATAATTAGTTTTCCACAAATATTTTTTATTTTAATCCATACAAACTTGACACTGAGTTGCCCTGAAAAAAAATAACAGCAACATTTAGCACACTTTTTATACTTCATAAACTAATGCTTTAAAATAAGAACGTTTGACTTTTAATTAACTTCAATTATAAAACGGACTAAAACTACATGTAATTCCATTACTTACATCCCCCCCCAAAAAATAAAAATAATCTTTATTATTCTATTTAGACACGCTCCGCTATACTTTATAAATACATGACAGCGAAAATACCCACTCTGAGATGAAATTTGATGGGAGCCATCTTGAAAAGCTGCTACAATAAGCTGATAAGGAATGAGAAGCAAAACTGCCTGCAAAGGGGTAACACATTCCATCTTGTTATTTAAATAATCGAACCGGTCGTACAAAGCATGACACGGAATTGTCCTGAAAAAATAAACAACAACAATTAACGCATCTAATATATATATATATATATATATATATATATATATATATATATATATATATATATATATATATATATATATATATACAGTAAAAATCAAATTTGAAGAGGAACTACTTCCTAACTTTGGAGAAAACGGGACCAGTATCCGCTAAGCAAGTCTTACTGACACAGCGTTCACCCAAATGATGCGGCCAATTGTTCTATCTCTTTTATTATTATTACTAGTACAGTTCCCGTCGCTTCGCTGACGGTTAGACAGGCTAAACTACAGAAAAGAACGCAGCCGTGAAAATTTTGAGCTTCACATTGTGTCAACATTTCTGAATCTGGTATCTCCCAAAACCTCCTCACCCCCATTCATGCAACTTGGGGGGCTAACCCCCATCCCCCATTACCCCCACCCCTCCCCATTACCCCACCCATCCCCCATTACCCCCACCCCCACCCTTCCCCCATTACTGCCCGGGATAAATTTCACAAACAGACAAACAGACAGGCTAAACTACAGAAAACAACACAGTCATGAAAATCTTGAGCTTCACATTCCCGCCCGTAATACAATTTCTGAATTTTTTTCTCAATTTTTTCTCACAATTTCTGAAAGTGTGACGGACAGACGGACGGACAGACAGACCGACAGCTCTCTTATTATAGTATAGATTACCATCATCGGAAATCGAACCCCAAACCTCAAAGCCTTCATTTCGTTTACAGGATGAAGGTATCCACTCACTGATAATTTTCTTTGCATTCGCATATTTAGATTAAAGATTTGCATCCCTCACAGATAAATCATTTATAATGTTTTTTTCAGAGTAGTACTTCTTGAGGATTATATATATATATATATATATATATATATATATGCAATCAAGGATAATATTACTATAAGAAATACACAAGCTGACCCAAATAAAACGGGGTAATGCGAGGGGCAGTAACGTAGCACTATTTTAAATTTACAACTACACACAAATCACCTTTTTCGTTCCAAGGTCAACCGTTGACTGAAAGGATATTTCCACCCAAACAGACGTTTTCACAATGCGGCTAATTCTGCGTATTGCTAAATTCGTAGAAGCTTGGAGCCTATCCATCAATAAAGAATTATGATTTGCGGCGATATATATATATATATATATATATATATATATTCATCATAAATATTTTTCACGTGTTACTTTTGTGAAATAATTTTCATATATATATAAGATCTACTAAGTTATATATTTTGGGGGTAAACACAAAAATTAAATCGTTGAAAATGAATGGTCATTTTCCCGAAACCGCTCAACTCGAGATATGGTAGAAATGAAGAAATTAGCTTGCATATTAGACCAGATGAGCCGGGTGTACATGACTTCGTTGAAAATGAATGGTCATTTTCCCGAAACAAATCAACTCTTGAGATATGGTAGAAATGAAGAAATTAGCCTGCATATTAGATCAGATGAGCAGGGTGTACATGACTATGTGCGGCGGAGAGCGTGAGAGAGCATTTCCCTCCTCCACCAAGCGGTCATGTGTGGCGGTGAGCGCAAGAGAGCAGCTCACTTCTACGCCAAGCCGGTCTAGAAGCAGGGACCACCAGCTTGAACCCGGTGTGAACAGGGGACAACAGAAGACAGCAATAGGATGTCTAACACCGAGAAATTTCAAGTCTTGAGATATGGTAGAATGAAGAAATTAGACTGCATGTTAGACCAGATGAGCCGGGTGTACATGACTATGTGCTGCGGTGAGCGTGAGAGAGCATTTCCCTCCTCCGCCAGGCGGCCATGTGTGTGGCGGAGAGCGCAAGAGATCAGGTCAATCCTAAGCCAATCCGGCCTAGAGGTGGGGACAACCCGCTTGAACCCGGTGTGAAGAGGGGGACAACAGAAGACGGCAATAGGATGTTTAACACCGAGAAGAATGAAGAAATTAGACTGCTTATTATGCCAGATGAGCCGGGTGTACATGACTATGTGCGGCGCAGAGCACGAGAGAGCACTTCCCTCCTACACCAGTCAGTCATGTGTGGCGGTGAGCGCAACAGAGCAGCTCACTTCTACACCAAACCGGCCTTGCCACCTGCATTAACCCAGTGTGAAGAGAGGAAAACAGAAGAAAGCAATAGGGTATTTAACACCGAAAAATTTCAACTCTTGAGATATGGTAGAAAAGAAGAAATTAGAATGCATAATAAACCAGATGAGCCGGGTGTACATGATTATGGGCGGTGGAGAGCGCGAGATAGCAACTCACTCCTCCACAAGCGATCATGTGTAGCGGAGAGAGCGAAAGAGCAACTCACTCCTACACCAAACCGGACCTAGAGGTGGGGCCACCTGCTTGGCCCGGGTTTGAAGAGGGGGACAACAGAAGACAGCAATAGGATGTTTAACACCGAGAAATTTCAACTCTTGAGATATGGTAGGAATGAGGTAATTAGACACCAAATTAGAACAGATGAGCCGGGTGTACATGGCTATGTGCGGTGGAGAGCGCGAGAGAGCGGCACACTCCTTCACCAAGCCAATCCTAGAGGCAGGGAACCACCAGCTTCGATCTTCGTGTGAAGAGAGACCGACACGCAGAAGCGCGTCGTGACACACACACACACACACACACACACACTTTACTCATGCAGTTAGCTGTAATTCACTGTCATCAATTGAGTTAACATGACCTACTAACTGCCACCATCATGCACTTATCCGTGATCGTGGCATGGCGCTAACCGCGATTTGGAGGTGTTTACATTCGCGGGTACCCACCGTACCGACACACTGCGACACAGTCAGTGTCTCTCAGCGCGTCCAAAGGCAATATTACGAACGAAATTATCAAAGACGCAAAGAGAAAAATAGGCGATTGGCTCCAAACCTCAAAATATAACAATAACCATACACACTAACATGTCAGGAGTGCGCACGTTTCTCTCCCGACCAGTGTCATGCATGTTTGCATGGAATGTTCCAGTTTCTCGCAGTCGCCGATGCAAATGCGGAAACGTTTGGTGGTTTGGCACACGTCTGTTTGGGAAGCGCTGTCGGTACAACCTCACAGCAGCTCTTCCGTTTGCATTGGCAGCCCCATACACCATATGCATGTCAGCCATCTCAGCAGTCGTGAAGCGCTCCATGTTACGCGTACTACGTCCGATTTAAGAATGCCCGTGGCAAGCGCGAGTCTAGCCCACTTCACCTTTTAGCCAATTGCAGCGGCGCCCTCTCGCGCCGAATGGTGACGTCAGCGGACATACACTTATAGACGAAAAGGGTTTGTCTTCGTGTTGCCTATCCCCCATTACAATTTGTACAGAAAGTTTTCAAACACCTTGTATATATATATATATATATATATATATATATTAGGCCCCGGTCGAAATTTTTGATTTCTTACGTACATAGTGTGATGTGGTTCAGTCAATTATAGTAACACCCTGGTAAAATATTTTTGAATTCTGAGGACCCCTACCCCCCCTACGGGTTTCAGTTTTTCAGAAAATTTGTAAAATTCGAGATGATTTGCGATTTACTTCGAAATTTTTTTATTATTACAAAAGTTCGCTTATAAAACACTTATATTTATTTTTTTAATGAAATTTTTTTTAAAAAATACAAAAATGCATGAAAAAAAAATCAATACATGGTTAATATTCGTTTTAATGCTTTGTTCGTTTTCGATAGAAGGAGACATTCTATGACAATTTAACATATACATTCGTATTCAGGACACCTTGAAACCTCAGGGAAACTGATAAAAATCAAGGAAATGTAATAATTATTTTTTATGAAAAAAAAAAAAATTTAGACGTAAAAAGCAGCCATTATCGGCCATTGACCGAGTATTAGCTCTTAACGCTGTTAAAATTTTAACGAACGTCGCCCTCTCCAGTTTTATGGGGAGACATCTCGTGGCAAAATTAGGAAACATAGGTCAAAACAACCAATGAAATCTGGTTTTGGTTTCACGTGACCTTATCCGACCAATCAGAGACGTACATTTTGAATCTCTCATAATTCATACTCATTCAAGAGTGGCAACCCTGTTCAAGAATGCTTTTTCAGTCTGGTTTTCATTATGGATTGCGGAGGTTGTGATTTGGATTACTATCAATTAATACCTACCCACCTCAAACTGTGGCAAAACTTATTGTACGTTGGGTTATTCTTGACAAAGCTAGATGCACAGCTCTATTTAGCGTTGGCTTCCGAAAGTGCAGTTAATTGGAGGAGTTTTTGCTTCGACGTCTGTGAACATTGGCTACGGCGGCCTAGACCAACGAGTTCAAATTTGTGGGCCTGGCGAAATCGTCTATTTATTCCTGTTGGTCGCCGCTCATTTGTATAAACACCCCAACGCTGCTATTGAAGGTTAGAAATTGCGAAAAAACGTGGGTTAGGTTAGGTTAGGTTAGGTTAGGTTAGGTTAAGAGGTTAGGTTAGGTTAGGTTAAGTTAAGTTAGGTTAGGTCTGAACCAAAACACATTTTTCTGGTGTTTTTTGGTGTGATTTTCTCAAATCTGAACTTCGTTTCTTTGGGAAATGAGCCGTTTTTGAGAAATTTTCAATTTTAAAATTTCTCAAAAACGGCTCATTTCCCAAAGAAACGAAGTTCAGATTTGAACAAATCACACCACAAAACACCAGAAAAATGTGTTTGGTTCAGAAAGGAGGAAAAGCACTAAACGAATAATTACCCATAAATTTTTAGCTATTATTGGTAGAAATTTAGAAATTAAGAGAGAAATTCAATAAAAATTTTTACCTAAAACTAATGTTTTTTTTTTATTAGTTCCATTGACCTTTCCACTCAAAAGTAGACAGTTCTTTTCTAGACTCTAAAGTATTTATAATAAATTTATGCCGATTAATATAACCAATTCTTTCCTGGCTAGACTTAGTTATTAAGTTCACACCTCGTTCAACGCTTTGGCTATGACATGGAAAATCTAGTATTTCTAGAGGTTTAGTTCTAATCTGAAGTTTTGGCTAAATTTTCATAGGTATATTTATTTTGAAAATTTTCTATTAATTCTAAGTCTTCTTCATAATCTAAGTCCTCTCTGTCTTGAAAATCGACATCTTCATTTTCATTATCATCTTCTATCACTTCTGATGATACAAATTCTCCTGCTTCTCTTAATTTTTCTTTTGATTTCTTTTCCCTTTCCTGTGCTTTTTGGATTTTGCCCAACTTTCTCAAATTACTTGAAGTAGTTTTTTCATCAATTTTTCATAACTGGTTTCTCTTCTTTTGACGAATAAAAGCGTCCCATTCTATAATAGGTATTTTATGTTCATACGTACAAAGTTTTCTATCCCTTATGCCTTTATCATAACAGTGGCATGGAGATATGTCAAACATCTCGTCATATTTCTTTAATTTTTCAAAATATTTTTCATTTCTTTTTATCATAGGGCATTTAGTTAACTAATCAGCATCTTCTATAAGTCTAGTAACTCTAACATAAATTCCCTTTGTATCAATTGTTTGGAAAGAAAATTTTTGCCAAATTTCTTTTATATCTTGAACAACTAGGTTATAGCAAGCATTTTTACTTATTTTACCCTGTGCTTTAAATTCTTCCTCTCTAACAATAAAGTGGAAGTGCCTTATCTCTGAGGGATGCAGATCTTTAATCTAAATATGCGAATGCAAAGAAAATGATCAGTGGGTGGATACTAGGGTGGATCGATTTTACATTTTTTTCGATTTCCATATTCTAATAGAGACAAAAACTTGCGCATGCATGAGAAAATAGCCTCTGCAAACTCTTAGCTTAATAGGTAATCATCTTCTGCCCCCGGCAGAGCGATGAAAATCATATTTTAGTAGTCAAAAACGTATTTTTCTTATAATTTTTAAAATATTTCAATATGCATCAAAATTATTCCTAATAACTATAAAGTCGATGAAAAAGACCTCATATGATCGTTTTTCCAAGCGCGTTGTCCTACGTTAATATCTTTTGCCCCCGGCAACAACGTCACATGTTGAAAAAATAGGTAATTTCTATACATATTTTCAGATCGGCTCTTTGCCTTAAATAATGCATTTATATATTTCCCATAGAATTTATATCGTTGCTTAGGCATGAAATAACACACGCAAAATTTTATGACTAGGCTAGGGATTAAAGGTCATCTCTGGTGAGTGCTGCCAGCAGCAGCTGCCACTGACGCGCCATTCGAAAGGGTGGAGCCATTGTTATGATTGAAATGAAACTACAAAGGCCAGTTCAGTGGATCATATGCCTATTACACGGTAATGAATTATCACTGCGACACCTCATTCAAGACTTGGACGGCAAAACAACTTGGCCAATGGGCTTTACTGGACCAGTTGGAAAACAACTGAAAGACTGCGAAAAACTTCCAATTACAGAATTCGATGCCATTCCATCTCCCGACATTGACATAGATGATGCCGAGTTGAGCACTGACCAAAAATATTTGTTAGGCATCTACAGAGCAGTGTCGGGCGGTAGCTGCTCTTCAGCTCTCGCGGCTCGAAATCCAGGTAAGATGGCGCATTCCAGGTGGCTGACAACAGCAAATAGATTTCTGCGCCTCTATGTTTCAACCAGTGAACCCTCCAGCACCTTCAACGAAATTGTGCGATTCATTATGACAGTTTACGCACCAATTTGGTTTAAGATAAAGAAAAACTCCAGTTTCACTGAGGGCGAAAAACATTTTTTCGAAATGATGCGTCTCTCTCAGACCATGCCTCAAAGATCTAAGACAATCGCCAACAAAGTCCTCCGTAGAAATTCTTTCTTTGCTCACCCAGAAAATATTTTGATCTCCATGCTACATGCCGATGAGCAACACATAAGAGAATTGGGATGGAGAAGAATATTAAAAGTACGATCAAAACAATCACCAGCGGGGGAAATTCGAGCCTTCGCCATGCCTGAGCTGCTCTACGATAGTCAAAACTATTACGAAATGATTAACTGGCAAACGGCTGAGGTGACCGAACCCCCCGTTACAAAAACAATACCTGATACCCGAATAAAAGAGTTTGTTGAGACGGGAGACCAGCCTGATGGACTGATCCCACTATTCCCGTGTCATACTCAAGCGGTCGAGAGACTCATCAAATTAGTAACCGAAGCCTCTGCCAGTGTAAGTGGAATAGAAGAGGGACGGATTCATCCGCTCCCGTCTTCACTCCCGAACAAAAATTCCACGATTTGATTCTAAGAAAGATTACCGTATGTAAATCGACATGCAGCCAAAGGAAGGGTGGTTGGGGCTGGATAGGGTGGAACTCGACGTACAGCCACCTCCTCGTGGTGAGTTCTGGGTTGCTAATTTTATAAAATTAGCAAGCGAGGAGCTGTACTTAGTACTTATCGTACTTATAACATCGCATTAACGTAATTATAATCCACATTTAGACTTTTCTCGGGGACAGAAGATATTACTCTAGAGTCATAAAATTTTGCGTGTGTTATTTCATGCCTAAGCAACGATATAAATGCTATGGGAAATATATAAATGCATTATTTAAGACAAAGAGCCGATCTGAAAATATGTATATAAATTACCTATTTTTTCAACATTTGACGTTGTTGCCGGGGGCAAAAGATATTAACGTAGGACAACGCGCTTGGAAAAACGATCATATGAGGTCTATTTCATCGACTTTATAGTTATTAGGAATAATTTTGATGCATGTTGAAATATTTTAAAAATTATAAGAAAAATACGTTTTTGACTACTAAAATATGATTTTCATCGCTCTGCCGGGAGCAGAAGATGATTACCTATTAAGCTAAGATTTTGCAGAGACTATTTTCTCATGCATGCGCAAGTTTTTGTCTCTATTAGAATATGGAAATCGAAAAAAATGTAAAATCGATCCACCCTAGTGGATACCTTCATCTTGTAAGCGAAGTGAAGGCTTTGAGATTTGGGGTTCGATTCCCGATGATGGTAATAATAATAAAAGAGATAGAACAATTGGCCGCATCATTTGGGTGAACGCTGTGTCAGTAAGACTTGCTTAGCGGATACTGGTCCCGTTTTCTCCAAAGTTAGGAGTAGTTCCTCTTCAAATTTGATTTTTACTTTATATATATATATATATATATATATATATATACATATATATATATATATATATATATATATATATATTAGGTGCGTTAATTGTTTTTTTTTTTTTTTTTCAGGACAACTCCGTGTCATGCTTTGTACGACCAGTTCGATTATTTAAATAGCAAGATGGAATGTGTTACCCCTTTGCAGGCAGTTTCGCTTCTCGTTCCTTATCAGATTATTGTAGCAGTTTTTCAAGATGGCTCCCATCAAATTTCATCTCAGAGTGGGTATTTTCGCTGTCATGTATTTATAAAGTATAGCGGAGCGTGTGTAAATAGAATAATAAAGATTATTTAAGTTAATTTAAGTTAATTAAAAGTCAAACGTTCTTATTTTAAGGCATTAGTTTATGAAGTATAAAAAGTTTTGATCGTAGTTAGTAAGTAATTCCTCTTCAAATTTGCTTTTTGCTTTATATATATATATATATATATATGAATAGAAACGACATAAGTATTAAGGAACGTTTCTGCACACGAGGAGGAGAGATAACGAATAAATGAAAAATGAGGCGAACCGCCCGGGAATCGAACCCAGGGCCTTCCAATTGCCGGTTGGACGCGCTACCATTATGCTACGGCCCTCGATTAATCACAAATCGAAATTCTCCCACATAGGGCAGAAACCAATGCCCTGAGAGGGCACCCTCGCAAATCGTGAATATGCGCATATAACTGCAATGACCACGCAGTATATAAATGAATAGAAACGACATAAGTATTAAGGAACGTTTCTGCACACGAGGAGGAGAGATAACGAATATATATATATATATATCTATATATATATATATATATATATATATATTATAGGTGTGCTAAATGTTTTTTTTTTTTTTTTCAGGGTAACTCAGTGTCAAGCTTTGTACGGATTAAAATCAAAAATATTTGTGGAAGACTCTAATTATACTGGCTCAAGTTCGGACTGATTATCAGGATTGTTGATGTTTTATTTTTTTTTTCAGGACAAACCCGCGTGATGTTTTGTGTGGTTAGGTAGCGTATATAGGAATATTTATTTTCAATATATTTTGTGAAATTAAATAATTTGTCTAAATAAAGAGTTATGTGTTTGGTGTTTCATTTAATTCCTTTGGCTGTATATATAAAACGTTATTATTATTTAATTACACCAAATGGTAGGTTAGGGAATCTAAGGTAACGTGTGGGCTACCCAGTCGTGTCAGATAAACGGGGAAGGTTAAGATTAGGCTGGGAGAGAGACATAAACAGCTAAGCATTATGGTCGAGTGTCGCAATAACGGGGTCTTTTATCACATGTATTCAAATTTTGCTGTGGAAAGATGATATTAGCTTTGTCCATCAGGGGTTTGAGAGGGTTGGAGGTAGGGGGAGAGAGAGAGAGAGAGAGAGAGAGAGAGAGAGAGAGAGAGAGAGAGAGAGAGAGTGAGAGAGAGATAAACGAAATGCTCGAGTGCCGAGTTTATTACGAAAGATGTTTTATTAATACGTATAATATTACGAGAAGGGAGTTGAAAAATAATACTAAAGATGTTGAGTTAATACACTTCTCTTACGTGAAAGGCGTTTATTAAGAGGAGAGAGAGAGAGAGAGAGAGAGAGAGAGAGAGAGAGAGAGAGAGAGAGAGAGAGAACTGAACACATATGCTTGTGAAAAAATCATGAGGGGGCTTTGCTAATAAAGAAATAAAACATGTGTGTTTGTGTGTGTGTGTGTGTGTGTCTGTATGAGAAGATCGTTTATGGCATGTAATTAAATTGTTGTTGCAGAAAGATAAGAAAAGCTATGGTCAGCAGCAGACAGAGAGAGAGAGAGAGAGAGAGAGAGGGAGAGAGAGAGAGAGAGAGAGAGAGAGAGAGAGAGACTGAACACATATGCTTGTGAAAAAATCATGAGGGGCTTTGCTAATAAAGAAATAAAACATGTGTGTTTGGTGTGTGTGTGTGTGTGTCTGTATGAGAAGATCGTTTATGGCATGTAATTAAATTGTTGTTGCAGAAAGATAAGAAAAGCTATGGTCAGCAGACAGACAGAGAGAGAGAGAGAGAGAGAGAGAGAGAGAGAGAGAGAGAGAGAGAGAGAGACTGAACACATATGCTTGTGAAAAAATCATGAGGGGGCTTTGCTAATAAAGAAATAAAACATGTGTGTGTGTGTGTGTGTGTGTGTGTGTCTGTATGAGAAGATCGTTTATGGCATGTAATTAAATTGTTGTTGCAGAAAGATAAGAAAAGCTATGGTCAGCAGACAGACAGAGAGAGAGAGAGAGAGAGAGAGAGAGAGAGAGAGAGAGAGAGAGAGAGAGAGACTGAACACATATGCTTGTGAAAAAATCATGAGGGGGCTTTGCTAATAAAGAAATAAAACATGTGTGTTTGTGTGTGTGTGTGTGTGTCTGTATGAGAAGATCGTTTATGGCATGTAATTAAATTGTTGTTGCAGAAAGATAAGAAAAGCTATGGTCAGCAGACAGACAGAGAGAGAGAGAGAGAGAGAGAGGAGAGAGAGAGAGAGAGAGAGATACAAGGAGTTACAAGGAAAAGAAGTACCTCAAAAGGCCTTGCGGCCCATACCGAGGAGGTACCAATGGCAACGGGTGCCACGGAAAATTTTCTACACACTCAAATAGTGTGCAAAATTTGGTCTAACCTTTTCTTGAACTGATCCACAGAGGAACTGTTCACAACTTCTGAAGGTAACCTGTTCCATGTGTCACAGATCTTATACGTAAAGTAATTCCCACACACACTAGTCCTAAACCGTTTCAAATCCAACTTCCAACCATTGTTGCGAGTTGGGTTATCATTTAAACTAAACATACTTCTAAAATCGACATCGTTGAACCCGCGTAAGAGCTTGAAAACCTCGATCAGTTGACCGCGCAGCCTCCGAGTTTCAAGCGAAAACAAGTTCAGGGCGCGTAACCG
This sequence comes from Bathynomus jamesi, assembly GCA_023014485.1. Lineage (NCBI taxonomy): Eukaryota > Metazoa > Arthropoda > Malacostraca > Isopoda > Cirolanidae > Bathynomus > Bathynomus jamesi. The sequence continues at coordinate 361,464 of JAJOZX010002359.1, read as the reverse complement.
TCGATTGTAGCCCATATGCCTAACGGAAGGGATTAACTTTGTGGCCCTCGCCTGCACTCGCTCCAGCCTCTCAATATCTTTCCTGAGGGTGGGCGACCAGAACTGCACAGCATACTCCAGGTGCGGCCGAACAAGGGAATTGTACAGTGAGAGCACAATCTCCTTGTTCCGAAACTGAAATTGCCTCCTGATATAACCCAATAGTTTCTGGGCTTTCTTTTCCACCTCTACACACTGTTTCGTAAACTTAAGGTCGCTGCTAATTAGCACACCCAAGTCCTTTTCTAAATCAGTCACCTCGATATTACTACCCAACATCGAGTAGTCCGACTTGGGATTGGCGTAGCCAATGTGCATCACTTTGCATTTACCCAAGTTAAACGGCATTTGCCATTTTTCGGACCACTCTCCTATCCTACCTAGGTCCGCACGCAGTTCCTCGATCGCTTCGGGCGTCCCAACATTGGCCCCAAGCTTGGTGTCATCAGCGAATTTGGCGATCCGACTGACGATGCCACCGTCGATATCATTTATGTAAATGATAAACAACAGTGGCCCCAAAACGGAACCCTGAGGAACCCCACTAGTGACCGAGGCCCAACCCGATCTAGCCCCTTTAATTACCACCCTCTGCCGCCTATTCCTCAGCCAGTTTTCAATCCACCTACCTATTTCCCCACCGATACCCAGCGCGCGCACTTTCGCCGTTAGCCGGCGGTGAGGTACCTTATCAAAGGCTTTCTGAAAGTCGAGATAAAGTATATCAATAGCCCTACTCTTATCGTACTCACTCAACATGACGTGGAAAAACTCGAGCAAGTTGGTGAGACACGACCTATGCCGTCTAAACCCATGTTGGGAGTCCCCAAGCAGCTTGTAGGAATCCAGATGGTCAACGATCCTATCAGCTATTATCCCTTCTAATAATTTACCTACAACTGAAGTGAGACTAATGGGACGATAGTTCCCTGGACTTTCGTGATCCCCTTTCTTAAAGATAGGGGTCACGTTGGCTTCCCTCCAGTCACCAGGCACCTGGCCCATCTCCAACGATTTGTTGAAGACTGTAGCCAGGTGGGGAGCCACCTGGTCGCGCACTTCTCGCAACACTCTGGGGAGAAACTGGTCTGGCCCAGGAGCCTTAAACGCGCTCAGTTTGTCTATTCTATCGGCAACGACTGTCGCGGTACATCTAACACTATCCAGGCCAGCACCTTCGTGCCTCACGCCTGGCTCGGGGATGACGCGGGTATCCTCCCTGGTGAACACTCCCGCAAAGTACTCATTAAGCACATTAGCGATGTCCGCGTCGGAGGTCCGCAGAACGCCGCTTCCGTCCTTTAATGGGCTTTCTACTATTAACATAACTGAAGAATTCCTTAGGGTTCCCCTTGCAGAGGCTTGCCACCCGTAGTTCTTCGTTACGTTTCGCTAGCCTAACCTTCGCCTTCACTTCCCTACACAGGCGGACATACGCTTCAGTGTTCTCGTGGGAACGATTGGCCTTCGCCCTCCTATACGCTACTTTCCTATTTCGGATAGCCGAAGCGATGTCACGATTGAACCACTTAGGCTGCGTTGAAGCAGGGGTGACCGGTTTTGAGGGTATGGCAGCAGACTGCAGCACCATAAACTCGTCCCGGAATGCACTCCACACTCCCTCAACATCGCCGCCAACCTCTAACCCCATCTCTCCTACGCTATCCCTGAGGCTAACAAAGTTCGCCCGCCGGAGATCGAGCTTACTGCCTCTCGAGTTACTACGCTTCACCCGAGGGACGCACACACGGAACCTAATAAGACCGTGATCACTCCCGCCCAATGATTCGTCAACGGTGAGGCCAGTGACGAGGTTGTCTTCGGTCGTGAATACTAAGTCTAGAACGCTTTCGCCTCGTGTAGGCTCGTTGACCCACTGAGTGAGGAAGTTCTCATCAGCAAAGTCAACTAGCCTCCTCCCTTCAGCATCGGCAGTCCTGTTTTCCCACTTTATGCCGCGACAGTTGAAGTCTCCTAAAACTACACACACCCTATCCCCTAGCAGGCTACTGAGTTCGGTGTACAGGGCTGTATCCTCCACGAGGAGGAGATGCGGAGGTCTGTACACCAAGATTAACCTATAGTTCGTCCCTCCCACGTTCAGATCGACGCCAAGCAGCTCCCGTTCCGACCGGAACTGGCAGTCAACCGGACTCAACGTGTCTCTGACGTATATTAGTACCCCACCCCCCTCCCACGGGTGCGGTCTTTGTGAAACATTCTATACCCGGGAATTTCGAACTCCCCAACGTAGTCCCTACGATCAGTATGAATCCAGGACTCGGTGATAGCAACGATATCCTGGTATTCTGATGCTAAGAGTGCCCGTAGCTCGCCAAACTTGTTCCTGATCGACCTAGCATTAAAAAGCATTGCACGGAGGGAGCCTCCCCTATTCTGACCGCCCCCTAGCACGACCCGTTTCCCGAACAGCCAGGGCTGTCGGGAGTTGAATAGCCCCTCACTAACGAGGGGACAATCTCCGCAGGAGCTTGAGCCCCCTCCAACGTGGAAGGAGAGTCACTACCTGCTGTTGGAGGGGGACTAACTACTGGGGGAGGGGGACTAACTACTGGGGGAGGGGGACTACCTGCTGTTGGAGGGGGACTACCTGCTGGGAGGGGGACTAACTGCTGGGGGAGGGGGACTAACTGCTGGGGGAGGGGGACTAACTGCTGGGGGAGGGGGACTAACTGCTGGGGGAGTAGGTTTAACTGTTTGGGGAGCAGGATCAATTGCTGGTTTGGGGGGTCTTAGTTTAAAGAGATTATACAAATTAATGTTCAGTAAATCACCATACTTCTTTTTCCCCTTCTGGTTAAAATGTATCCCGTCCGAACCAAAGTATTCCCCATTTCCGTAGAATGTAGGCCAAAAATCGACAAACTTTAGGCCTTTTTCATCACACATGCGTTTAACTCTTTTATTTATGCTAATGGCTTTACTTAGAGTATAGTCACTAGCACGCATTCGAGGGAGAATTCCTACGACCATACCCATGTCTGTCCTATCCCTAACCTTGTCAGTTAGGTTCTTAAATTCTTTTATAATGGGCTCTGTCTGCCCTCCTGTCCCTCCCATAAAAACGTCATTGCCACCAACATGGACAATGATAGGGCAACTCTTATTCTTGATATTAATTTTGCCTAATTCCCTATTAATTATCTGGCTTGTGGCACCCGGAAAACATCGGAGCTTTCTCTTGGTCGCCCGTCTTGCTCCGAAAAAGTCCCCTTGATTCCTTACCATAGAATCCCCAATTAAAAAGGTTTCATCCTCCTCATCAGCAAGTAAGTGAAACTTATTTTTGATGGTAATGGGTTCCAAATCCTTATGTTTTGGTTTTGGTTTGGAGGGTCTTTTATTTTTGACCAATTTGAATTCTTGGTCCTCCGTTTTATTTTCCGGAATAGTCACCGTGTTTTCCAAGCGTGCCACGCTTTGCTCTAGATGCTTAATTTTACAGTTTAAATCTGCTTGTGTGTTTTTAGTTTGATCTTGTCTACTGGGATGGATTTCCAGTGCTACGAGCCTAGCTTCAAGCTTTTTTACTAATTCCTTTAGCTCTTTCACTTCCTTTTCGTGGTTGTCTCTAAGTTTACAAAACAAACATATACTAAGGGATGTGATATCGCTGATACTACCTTCTGGGAAGTCAACGCACCAATGATTAACTTTACATTTAAAGCATTCTGCTTTCAATTTAGCTGGCCCTGTCATATTTTTTTTTTTTTTTTTTTTTTACGTTAATTTAAATAAATAATACAATATGTTCCTTTTAATTAATACGATACGTTACTTTTAAATAATACAATATGCTACTTTAATTAATATAACGAATGGTGCGAGGGGTAATGGTGAGTTCGGAAGTAACACGTGTTACAGACCGGAAACTGAGTTGAATACAGAATTGAATGGAACCTGTGGGTTGCCGTTTGTAACAATGCAGTCTGATATTAATTTAAATAATACAATGCTATTTTAATTAGTATATTGGTTAGTGAGGGAGGATTGGTGAATGCCGAAATACGAAATAAACACGCGCAGACGAGTGGCACGTGTTTCAGACCGGAAATGGAATTGAATACGGAACTGAATGGGATCTGTAGGGAGCCGTTTATAACAATGCAGAATGATGTTACTTTAAATAATATAATATGTTATTTTAATTTGTACAACGGATCGTGGGAGAGAAGTAGTGAATGCGGGAGATAGACTTGCGAGAGCACGTGTTACAGACAGGAAATGGACCTGCGAGAGCACGTGTAACAGACCGGAAACGGAAATAGACTCGAACATACAAATCTTACTATGTAACTCGTCTGAAAATGCAATCTGTAACTACCGTCTAAAACAATGCAAACTTATTTTACGTTAAATTTCCCAGAGAAATTCAGCGGAAAAAACAGGATTTAAACAATATGAAATTATGTTCGTTAACCGGAAAAGGAATAAATTAAGTATAATTAATAATAAATTGTCTAATTATTAAGCAATAGTGCTTGCCCTAATCTCAATAATAAAGTAAATAAATATGAAACTTATCTAACACACACACACACGAAACGACGAAGAAATTCTTGTTTATAACGCTTTTAAACGGGGAAATGTGTGTGTATATATATATATATATATATATATATATATATATATTATATGAGAGAGAGAGAGAGAGAGAGAGGAGAGAGAGAGAGAGAGAGATAAACAGATAAGGGCCATGATCGAGTGTTACAATAACGGTGCCCTGCCCCTACGAATCGTGGAAGGCCGGGTCGGGACTCGAACCCAATCTTTTTTCTTTTTTTCTGATAATTAGAGGCATAATAAATGTGCTAAAATTCAATTCACTTTTTCATTGTTCCTTATCACATCAAGAGGGAAGAAATTTTCAATATCATTAGGAAATTTTATTTCATATGTTTCTTACTCATTCCATTGGGCCTTCCATTCAAACTTGGCCAGTTTTCGCCTTGATTCTAATGAGTTTAAGATAAACTTTTGACGGTTGTCATAGCCTATTCTTTCATGACATGCCTTTGTTACTAGGTTCACTGCCCTTTCCACACTTTGATTGTGGCATGAAAAAGAAGCTATCTCCAGTGGCTTACATCGAGCCGCCTGTAGTAGCTCATCGTCGTCGTCGCTAAAATTGTTTAGCAGCGGTGGAGGAGTAATGATCTCATTTTGACAATCGATCATCTCGGTGTAGTCAGTAGATTGGAAATTGAGGGTTCGAGGTAACTCAAAGTTTCTGGTATCTGAAGATCCTGTTCTTGAAAGGATGATTTTCTGAATAGCTTGCTCCCTAATTTCTAGTCTCTTGTCAGTTACCATTGATATGAGTATATTTTATGGGTGGGCAAAGTAGGCGTTATTCTTTAATACTGGTTCTATGATTGATATATGTTGTTCATCTAAATTTGGAAGCAAGCACATTAAATGCCAAAAGTTATAGGCATCATCAGTTGCATTAGGATGAGATTTTATCCAAAACCACTATGGAGCAGAGAACTGCATAAAAATCTTGACTATATCTTAAAGGTTTTTATCGGGATTTGGCGTTGAGATATATAATTAGAGGACCCTGTTGGCTAGAGTTAACCAGCGAGCATGGTGAAGGGTACCTGGAGATCGAGTGGACAGATCTTGAGAAGTGTCTCCAGTTTGCACTGCCAGACACATATCATAGAGATATCTTTGATCACTGCTTAGCTCCTTCACAACATTTGCTGGAATTTCTTTAATGTTTCCCTTTACGCAAGAATAGTTGACTACCTCCAATTTTGTTAAATCTGTTTTCAGTTTATTCCCATTTGTACCCACAAAAGTATTTGGACCTGTTGTTTTACCATCAATGGCTTTGTAGACGTGCATAAAAGGCAGCTCATTCAAATGCAAGAGGCACACCAACCACTGCACTGGTCTCTTAAGATGAATTCCAACCAGTTTTATGGCTCCACCAAATTTTCCTGTATTTAGAGGAGTACCATCACACAGTAAAGCTTTGATAGTATCTGTGCTGTTCGAGTCTATAATAACACTGGTATGCATCAATTTTGCTGTCAAGGGTTTTGTAAGTGATTCTTATGGAGCTCTTCCTGCTGATTTCGAATCTGCAATCCGTTTTTCTCAATAAGCTCAGGTTATCCGGCTATGGCCTCATAAGTAAAATAGAATTTTTCATGATTTTGTCAAAGCGGAATTGGAACAGTAACATCTATCACCACTTGTTTCACTTGTATAATATCTTTTTTTACTTTTCAGGCATATAGATAAAATATTTCATAATGAATAGAGCGTGTAAAAATGATCCCAATAGATTCTGCTACATATGTGGGACGGTTACCATGCCAAATAACCAGTCCCAAATCACTAAATTTGTGAAGACAATGTATAGAGCATACTTTGAAATTAAGCTAGGGGACCAGAACAAAAATTTCGCCCCTCATATGTGCTGCAAGACGTGCATTGAAAATTTGAGAAGATGGAGCAAAGGCAGAGCGAAATCTTTGCCTTTTGGAATTCCAATGATTTGGAGAGAAGGAAAGGATCACGTGACAGATTGCTATTTCTGCATGACAAACCTCCAAGGTGGGCTTATAAATTTATTTTTCTTAAATATTTTGAAATCCTCGTATGAAACTTGACATAATATTCACCATAATGTAATATTCACCATATATAGCATAATATTCACCATAATGGTAATCATCCATTTACATATACATATTGTTATAGAAAATACATTTACACATACATATTGTTATACAAGTTACATTTACATATAAAATGATTGTATATTTTCTTTCTTTTTCATTCATATTGTCCCCGAAGGGACAATATGAATGAAAAAGAAAGAAAATATACAGACTCCATCGACCTATTTCATATCTTACAGACCGCAGCCTTCCCTCACGAGCCGCCACTGTCTGAATGCTTCTTCTATTTCATATGCAAGTTTTATATCCATGTTTCTGTGTTTCGATTTTCAGGAGTTAACAAGAAGAATAAACACATTGTTGTATACCCTGACATTCCTTCTGCTATGAGACCTGTACCCCATGGTCCTGGAATTCCAATACCCGACCCACCTCAAACCCTGGACTTCGATGATTCTGATGATGAATCAATGACCAATGCCAATGTCCAGTCCCAGTCGTATATACCTCAAAATACCGCTTCAAATGAGCCGAGGCCTCTCAACTAGGCCAAACTTAATGATCTTACCAGGGATTTAGGACTTTCCAAATTAGCTGCCGAGATCTTGGGCTCACGACTTCGAGAGGACAACTTGCTGGCTCCGGGAACAACATTCTCCTGGTATAGGAAACGAGAGGAAGAATTCCGCAAGTTTTTTGCAGTGCACGAAAATACCTCTTCCTTAGTGTACTGTTGCAATGTTGAGGGGCTCATCGAATCCTTGGGCCTGCCATATAACGCATCAGAATGGAGGCTATTTATAGACTCGTCTAAACGAAGTTTGAAAGCAGTACTTCTCAACATTGGGAATAGGGTTGCATCAGTCCCTGTAGCACATTCCGTACAACTTACTGAGAGCTACGATAACATGAAAATTTTAGTGGATGCTCTCGTATACGACCAACATAACTGGAGGATCTGTGGAGATTTGAAGGTAATACTAATATCATAAGTAAACTATTGCTATTGACTATGTTGTTTTTCCAAAGGTTATTTGAGAGCGTATAAGAACACTTAACTTCCCCACAGAAGTGATACAGTCCAATGCATAGATTTTTTTATCTGATAGAACAAATTCTCTAAATTCTTTAAATATTTTCATTTTTTTTCAGATTGTGGCATTTGTATTGGGAATGCAAGGGGGATACACGAAATACCCATGTTTCCTCTGCAAATGGGATAGCCGAGCGGATGAGAAGTACTATGCACAGCGTGAATGGGCATCCAGAGAGAATTTTGAACCTGGGTCGCATAATGTCGTTTCAGTGCCCCTTGTACCACCAACAAAAATTTTGCTCCCACCACTTCATATTAAGCTGGGCTTGATGAAAAATTTCATCAAATCAATGAATAAGGAGGGTTCAGCATTCCGATATCTCGAGAGTAAATTTCCTCATATATCTGATGCTAAACTAAATGCTGGGGTTTTTGATGGTCCTCAAATTCGAACTTTGATCAAGGATACTCAGTTCGAAAACGCAATGACTCCAACTGAGAAGAATGCCTGGCAGGCATTCAAATCAGTTGTCACTGATTTTCTTGGCAAGCGTAGAAGTCCAGAATACGAGTCCGTTGTCGAAAACTTGATGGAAGCTTTCAAAGCTCATGGGTCGCGCATGTCCATAAAAATGCACTTTTTGTGGTCACACTTGGACTATTTTCCTCTAAATTGCGGGGATTATAGTGAGGAACAGGGTGAACGATTTCACCAAGATATCAAAATAATGGAAGAGAGGTACCAGGGAAACTGGGATATCAATATGCTGGCGGACTATTGCTGGTGTTTGAAGCGAGACGTGCCCGAAGAAAAACACACACGGAAAGCCAAAAAAACTTCATTCCTTCCTCAATAAACTTTTTTTCATATTCATTGTATGAATAAAAGTATTTATTCACACAATGTTTTCATTTTTCACGAGTGTTCTTATAATATTACTCGTATGTACAGTTCTTAAGCTAAAAAAATCAATAAATTTGGGGATAAAATTGGACTTATAATAAATGGACAATAGAGAAAAAACCTGAACTGATTGAGGAAAACCAATGTCATTTTCGAATTCAGCATGGTCGAATTATATAATATGAGTTGACAAAACTCTCACAGCAGACAAAAACATTTCATATGTATACCAGTGTAATAGTTATCAACTCTTCTGCTATGCAGCGAGCAGTTCCATAATCTGGTTTGGCATCATCTACATAGATGCTTCTAGGTTCTTTCACAATAACATAGTGTTCTTCTTTTATCTTTCCACTTTTAGTTAATGTATTATCTTTCCTTTCATCAAATCCAAGGCGCTCCATCTTCAGATTTTCGGATTTGGACCTAAAAGTATTTCTTTCACCCATTCGATTTCTTTCTCTTTCTAATTTCTTTCTGTCAAGCATGTTGGTGTGGTTAAGGATCCCCATATCTTTTAAAGCTGCATTTACTATTGCAGCTACAACTCTACAACTTACACGATAACGATCTGCTGTTAATGCTAGGTTTTTAAAGGAGTGCCTGTTCTGAATATTCTCAGTCAATTCTAAATCGGCCTCATAATCTACATCCTGACTCTCTGAATCTACATCCATGTCTTCTTCGATATTTTCTATAAATTTCGATGGTAAAACATTGGTGACTTCAGTCATTTCTTCTTGTGCTTTTAGTTAACGGTTTTGTGCTTCTTGGGTTCTTGCTAAAGATCTCTTCTTTGTTGAACTAGCTATGCGATCAATTGGTCCTAACTGATTTTTTCTTTGTTTTTGACCCACAAAAGACTCCCATTCTGCCATTGGTATTTTATCCTAACACCTGCAAGATTTTCTATCAATTCCCTTATAATAGCATTCACAAGAAGATATTTCAAACATTTCATCATACTGAACTACTTTTAAGACAAAACTTTCACTTCGATGTAACAGCACTTTGTTAAATTTTGAGGTTTCTTCTATTAGTCGACTGACTTTAAGATAGATACCTTTGGTGTTAATCGTAGGAAAAGAAAATTTCATCCAAATGTCTTCAATATCTTTTACAACAACCTTGTAACAATCATTAGCAGTTGCTGATCCTTTTGATTTAGCTTCTTCACGATGGCGCACAAAAAGGTAGTGTCTCACAACATCTGCTTTTGAAGGAGTCATGGCTGCTGGGAATTCCGTAGGATATCCAAAGGCTGCATTTGAAGACTTGCTTCTAGTAGTCATAGTTTATACTGAGAAGTAAAATCAAATTATATGTAATTTATAATTTATGATAATTCAAATTATAATTAAAGCAGATGCAAATTATTTCTATTTATCTGAAAAATTATTTCTACCTATCTGAAACATAAAAATATCAAGCATTAAACAAACAACTTATCATGTAACATATAACAACATTAAACATATGCAAATATGAAGGTAAAAAAGGGAGGAGGGGCATGTGATAGAGGTAGTAGGGTAGCACATGCTTGAGTTTTTAATATTTTGTTAAAGTGATAAAAAAACCTTCTCACATAGTGTACATTTTGAGAAATAATATTTTTTCCCATTTAAATATATGCAAATATGAGGGTAAAAAAAGGGGGGTATGTGCTAGGGGTAGCATGGGTAGCACATGCTTAATACTGAATGCCTGGCTAAATGAATGCTGGTCAGGTTAATTGAATGCCCGGTTAGTCAGCTGTACGCCCTTGACGATTGGTTATGTTAAACAGTGATATTTATCACGACTTAGCCTCACATGAATTCCCTCAACATTTTAGGGATTTCATGACATCCCTGGTTACACAGATTCTATATAACATACATAATGCAAATCCACAAGGATAAAGAAAAATTATTCGAAGGCTTTCGTATATTCACCAATACACCTCGTCAGGGAGGTATATTGCTGAATACATGAAAGGACTTCGAATAATTTTTTTCTTTTTCTTTGTGGTCTTGTATCATTTATTCATCACGTGTTTAAGTGTGAAATTTATCCCATATATTTATATATATATATATATATGCTGCAACCCCACAAGGAAAAAGAAAAACGATTCCAAGGCCTTTCTTGTATTCAGAGCTACACCTCGGCAGGGAATAAAGACAGAAGGCAAGGTGCCCATAAATATATACAATGTAGCGGAAACCAAAGCAATTAGCACATACTTAACAAGAGTTAGTGAGAGGCAAAAGGAATTTTAACAGGATATTGTCAATCTTATACATTCCTGCACTGTTATTGAAATTGTTTTTAAAATGAATAAATGCACATTCTAGAATATTTCTTTCTATTATATCTCTGTTTTTAACAAGCACTTTAGAACTATCCCACTTGATGCTATGAGTACATCTATACATATGGTTAAACAAAGCATTGGAATTATTAGCTGTTCTCCACGCATATTTATGCTGTTTTACCCTAATTTCTAACGTTTTACCCATTTGGCCTATATACAGTATACTGAGTTACATTGTGTACATCCAATCGAATACACACATCCAGCACAATTTTCCGGGCTATTCTTTATTAGGCATGATTTAACAGTATTATTATACTTAAAGACTATATTGATGCCAATTGCTTTAAGTAAAGTCGGGAGATATTGAAAATTAACATGGTAAGGTAGGCTAAGGATATTTTTACGCTCAAATTCCTTTACAGTTACATTATTATAATACCTATTCTTGGCTTTCCTAAGACAGTTATCTAAAAATGAAATAGGATAACATAATTTAGTACCAATATTCATGATATTGCATAACTCGGAATCTAAAAATTCAGGACTGACAACTCTCAATGCTCTAAGAAACATAGCAGAGAAAATAGAGGATTTAATCGAGGGATGATGGTCAGAATAAAAATGCAAGTAAGAGTTATTATTAGTAGGCTTGCGACAGACTTCAAATTTGAACTGATTAGAGCATCTCCAAATTTTTAGATCCAGAAAAGATAGGCTTCCATCATTTTCTTTTTGAACTGTGAACTTAATAGATGGGACTAAATTGTTGAGCCTACCAAGAAATAAGTCAACATCCAAATTATTAGGCCAAAGGTATAAAATATCATCTATATACCTGTAGCAAACCAGGTTAAAATTAACAATTGAAGGCAAAATTGTACTTTAAAAAAATTCCATATATAAATTAGCTAGTTGTACTAACTAATTTATATATGGAATTTTTTGAAAGTAGAATTTTGCCTTCGATTGTTAATTATTAGGCCAATTATTAGGCCAATTATTGTTAATTATTAGGCCAAAGGCATAAAATATCATCTATATACTAGTGATGGGACGATTAATCGGAATCGGAATCGAGAATCGGAAGAATCGAGCATTTTTCAGGAATCGGAATCGGAATCGGAATCGAGAGAATTGTACCATGATTTCCGATTCTTAAAACGATTCTTTAACTTTTAATAACAAAATTAATTAATTTATTATCTTTTCAAAAGAGAGGTGGCGATAGCGAAAGTGATACGAAAGGAAAGCGGAAGGTGTGTGGGGGTTTTCGTTTAACGGTTCTCTTGAAGCCACCCTGGAAAAAGAAAAGAAAGAACAGGAGAAGAAACGAACACTACCTCTCAATTTTTCATTAAATAAAAAACTTAAAAAAGCTGCCATGGTATGCTCTAAGCAACCAACTTTACATGAAGTCGTAGATAAATGTAAAATTTGGGATATAAATGACCACAGAGCACAAACAATTCATAAATTTATTGGAGAAATGATAGCGGTTGACTTACAACCATTCTCTATTGTAGAAGATATTGGGTTTATAAGACTCCTAAATCATATCTGTCCAAACTATCAAATTCCTTCTAGAAAATATGTAAAAGAAAATATAGTGCAGGAAATATATGACAGTGTTAGAAACAAAATACAAGAGGAAATTAGCAGTGCTACGCATTTATCTTTTACTAGTGATGGCTGGACCGCTAGTACAGCAAATAATTCATTTTTAAGCTTAACAGCTCATTGGATTACTGACAACTTTGAACTAAAATGTGCTATTCTGAGGGTTTCACCATTTGATGTTTCACATACTGCACACAATATTAGTGAATGCCTCAAAGACATTATGGATCAATTTAATATTCCTAATAATAAGATTCATGTTATTGTAAGAGATAATGCAGCTAATATTGCTGCAGGGGTTGCACAAGCTGAATATGAATCATTACCATGTTTTTTACACACCTTACAGTTAGTCCTTAATGATGCCATCTTTGAGCAAAGATATGTGAAGGATATTATATCTGTATGCAAGCAAATAGTTGGTCATTTTAACCACTCACCACCAGCATTTGCAAGATACGAGAATTATCAAAAAAGATTCAATTTGCCACAACATAGATTCATTCAGGATATTCAAACAAGATGGAATAGCCAATATTACATACTGTCCAGAGTTTTCGAGCAAAAAACTGCCCTCATTGCATACTGCAGTGATCATCCAAAACCAGCATGTTTGGAAACAAACCAATGGAAAATTTTAGAGAAATTGCTCAAAATACTCAAGCATTTTGTTGATTGTACAAATTTTTTAAGTAGCAGAGAAGCAATTGCCTCTGCCATAATCCCAAACATGAAAGTCATTTGTCATTTTTTTGATACAGGTGAAGAAAAGGGACTGTTTGGAGGACTAGGCTCAACATTATCAGCATGGAAAGCTTCTGTTAAGATTAGATTTAACACTTACTTAAAGGACAATAACCTCATACTAGCAACATATCTTGATCCACGCTTCAAAAATACATTCCTTGAAGATGAATATGATAATCAGAACGTTGAAGAAATTATTGTGCAGTGGCTGTGTGAAGATATATGCTCTATAAATAACAGTAAATCTGTTACTGGTCACATTTCTCAAGCCACAGACTCTTCTGAGCTATCAGATGATGACAAAAGTGATAATGAAAATGCTTTCAACTTCAGTTTTGAAAGTTGTTTTTCTGAGATCAAGAAGAAAAAGAAATTAGCAAAGGGAGAACCAAATGCCAAATCAAACGCAGACTCTCTAGGCAAGAAGCTTGAAGAAAGAGAAACTCTAAAAAATGAAATGATTAAATATCAAGGCTTGAAAATGATAAATAATGACGAGAGCCCATTACAGTGGTGGTATGTTAATAAAGACAGCTTTCCTAATATGACTCTTCTAGCTAGAAAATATTTATGTGCACCCCCTCTTCAGTTGAAAGTGAAAGGGTATTCAGTGTTGGTGGTAATATATATTCACCAAAAAAAATAGAATGCGAGCAGAAACAGGAGAGATGCTAATGTTTTTGCATTATAATTTAAGGGTCCTGGGTTTTGAATACAAATAAATTCTTACTTATTCACTTATTTATTTGCATTTTGTAGGCTAAGGAGTAAGGATTGCTTTTTGAGTAAAAGGATTTTTTTAAACTTTTAATTGAACCAGTTTTGCAATGTAAACTTTAAAATTTAAATGAAAGAGGATAACAAATTTTATTTTTATTGTATTGTAGCTATACATTAAAACATGTATATCCATGATGTGTAATCAAGAAGATTAAAATGAATTGTTACAACTTACAGTTGATTTTTATTTTTAAACCAATCTATTATAATTTATAATTTATATTACCATACTCATAATGTAAATAGTTAATCTTACCAGAGTAAAATATGACAATTTCCAGAAAAACAAGTTTAGAATTATATTTAAAAATATTGAGAATCGGAATCGGAATCGAGAATCGTATCGGAATCGAGACTTTTTAGTGGTATCGGAATCGGAATCGGAATCGTTAAAAATTTTGGTATCGTCCCATCACTACTATATACCGGTACCAAACCAGGTTAAAATTAACAATCGAAGGCAAAATTCTACTTTCAAAAAATTCCATATATTAATTAGCTAGTTGTACTAGCTAATTTATGTATGGAATTTTTTGAAAGTAGAATTTTGCATTCGATTGTTAATTTTAACCTGGTTTGGTACAGGTATATAGATGATATTTTATGCCTTTGGCCTAATAATTTGGATGTTGACTTATTTCTTGGTAAGCTCAACAATTTAGTCCCATCTATTAAGTTCACAGTTGAAAAAGAAAATGATGGAAGCCTATCTTTTCTGAATCTGAAAATTTGGAGATGCTCTAATCAGTTCAAATTTGAAGTCTATCGCAAGACTACTAATAATAACTATCACGTGCATTTTTATTCTGACCATCATCCCTCGATTAAATCCTCTATTTTCTCTGCTATGTTTCTTAGAGCATTGAGAGTTGTCAGTCCTGAATTTTTAGATTCCGAGTTATGCAATATCATGAATATTGGTAGTAAATTACGTTATCCTATTTCATTTTTAGATAACTGTCTTAGGAAAGCCAAGAATAGGTATTATAATAATGTAACTGTAAAGGAATTTGAGCGTAAAAATATCCTTAGCCTACCTTACTATGTTAATTTTCAATATCTCCCGACTTTACTTAAAGCAATTGGCATCAATGTAGTCTTTAAGTATAATAATACTGTTAAATCATGCCTAATAAAGAATAGCCCGGAAAATTGTGCTGGATGTGTGTATTCGATTAGATGTACACAATGTAACTCAGTATATATAGGCCAAACGGGTAAAACGTTAGATATTAGGTAGTGGTGCACCGATTAATCGGTATCGGCACCTGGCATGCCGATATTAGGAAAATACCTTGCATGGCCGATTAATCGGCATTTTTCCGATTAATCGGCATGAAAGTTGCCGATACCGATTAATCGGTGCACCACTAATATTAGGGTAAAACAGCATAAATATGAGTGTAGAACAGCTAATAATTCCAATGCTTTGTTTAACCATATGTATAGATGTAATCATAGCATCAAGTGGGATAGTTCTAAAGCGCTTGTTAAAAACAGAGATATAATAGAAAGAAATATTCTAGAATGTGCATTTATTCATTTTAAAAACAATTTCAATAACAGTGCAGGAATGTATAAGATTGACAATATCCTGTTAAAATTCCTTTTGCCTCTCACTAACTCTTGTTAAGTACGTGCTAATTGCTTTGGTTTCCGCTACGTTGTATATATTTATGGGCACCTTGCCTTCCGTCTTCATTCCCTGACGAGGTGTAGCTCTGAATAAACGAAAGGCCTTGGAATCGTTTTTCTTTTTCCTTGTGGGTTTGCAGCATTCATTCATTTCACGTGTTATATATATATATATATATATATATATATATATATATATATATATTAGGGTGGTCCAAAATTTTGGCCAAAATTTCAAATTAGTTGAAAATGCTCTCCACATGGCTGCTTTTATTCTTTTAGATGTGAAGTGATTTTGTGCAAAATATCTATTGATTCAGTACATAATAAGAGGTCGCTATGATCTTCACATTTTCAATTAATTAATTAGCTAATCATTTTCTACCAGCTTCATTTTTAGAGGACGCGGCAGTCACGCCACACTGACTCCGCCCACCTTTCAGAGGATGATGCAATTGTTCGATTTCTTGTATAATGCTGTTTGTGAATCAGACAAATCATTTACTCATGCATCACTTCAAGTTTAAATTTGTTGGAGGACGGTTTTAAGTTCGTTCAAACTTCAAGAGCTTAGGAATAGTATCTCATGTAAGTATTAATTCATATCTATTAATTATTAATTCATATATATAATTATTAATTCATATATATTAAGTATTAATTAATATGTATTATATTTATTCAGTATAAATAAATATATATATATATATATATATATATATATATATAATTATGTTCTTTATATAATTATGTTCTTTATATGCAAATTTATAACAGGTAAGGATGTTGCTATTAAATTAAATTATTAAAATTGTAAGGTATATATCATATGTCTCTTGAAGTTTATTATTTACTTATTCTTAAATATATCTTTTTACCCATCAACAACTAACCACTGTAACCAATTTTTTTACTTTATTTATTTTGACTTTGCAATTTTTTACTTTAACACTTATATAGTTGTGCTTTGGTGCTGAACGGTTAATGCATTAATTTCTCTCATTTTTCAGGTTATTCCTATAATTACTCGCTAATCTGCAGAAACGTGAGTTCTAGGAAAGCCCAGCAACGAGTTATCAACTGCAAGCCTACCCATATGTGGTGATGTACTTCGTTTGGTTCAGTTTCACCACCATGAACAGTCCAAGACCTTGAATGAGAGCTTGCAAAGAGGCCCTGCAAGTATGGCAGAGAGCAAGGATTCCTACACAGCGAGTCGATTCCTGCGTTAGGAAGCTGTCAAAGCTGTACGAAGAGTTTCTTGCGTTGAAGAATAACCGCAAGATGTAGCTACAAAGCTACAGAGTGAAAGAGAGCATATTCCAAGACATGTTCCAAGAGCATGTTCCATTAGGGTGTGTCGAATTTTTCAACTTTGAACTTCCAAATATGAGGGGTGCTAAAAAGTTGCAGCATGACTTAGGAATTCTAAAGATATTTTTTTAATTTAATATAATTTAGTTTTGCTTGGTAAGAAGCTACATAAAAATAGTGACTTTTTTGCTTTTTTGTGGAATTATATAATAATTATTATATTAATAATTATATATGTGTATATATAATGCACTGCTGTTTTTGCTTATTTCACAGGTTGAAACATATTCATCAGTGTGCTGAAGATTACTTGTCCGTCAGTGCTACCATCCTAACCAGTGGGAATTGACCTACAATGGCTTTAAAGGAGGACAAGACTGGGGACATTCACACATATGAGCAACCTAATTGGAACTGGTAGAGAGTTGTTGCCCTCTGAACTCCCAACTCTGCGAGACGTTCTGAAATATGGGCTACTGCTAAGAGAACAAAGTGGTGAGGATGTGAGAAACTACCCAGCAGCCAGTCTTGCAAAGGACATTTACCCTAAAGTGCTTGAAAAGTGGGAACGAGCAAACAGTTCTTTTGTAGCCCCCGTTGTAAATTCACGAGTCACAATCTTAAACAAATCCAAGAGAGCTGGGAGCAGGCCAAAAACATATCTCTTGGGAGAGGAAAGCTACATGTTAAAGAGGCTTTCATTGCAAAACTTGACAAGCTTTTTGACATCCTCAGTTGCAAGTGTAAAATTGTTCTCTGCTCTGAATTTGGCTGCCTTGCAGATGCTGGTTGCAAAAACGAAACTCACATTAACTGTACATGCCCTAGGGAGATGAAGATCCCTGTGAAGGAACTTGCTTTCATTAAAGGTCAGAGAGACAAGTCTGGTTCTATTGGACCACATCAGATTGGCTTGCCAGATCAACCTGAGCACAACAGACAAGTCAAAAAGCAGAAGCGGCAAGAAGACGAAAGAAGAAGGCTTGCTGAATATAAGCAGACAAGTAAGCAGGATGTTTCAATGCCATCAAATGAAATAATTTTCTCTGATGATGAAAATGAAGAACAAATAGCTGATGCTCAAGATGGAAAGGATGGAAGTTATGAAGTGACATTAGAAATACCAAGCACGTCTTCAACTTCCAATAAAAAGCCAGAGTACAACACATTAGAAATACCTAATGTTGCTATGCATAGCATCAGATATGGTGTTGGCCTGCGTGCCACAGCTGCCATCACCACTGCTGCCTTTATGGATGCTGGCTTGATCACTGAAGAAGACAAGAGACTTGTAGTTGATCACAATAAAGTCAAGAGGGCCCAAGAAAAAGTTATGAGATCCCTGGATCAGGAATTTGATGATCTTTGTAAGAAGGGTGAAATTGACTGCATCTTCTTTGACGGCCGTCAAGATACAACTAAAGTTATGCTGAAAGCAGACAATTCAGATCGTCAGTTCCCCAGCATCATCAAAGAAGAGCATTATTCTGTGTGCAGTGAGCCAGGTGGAAGATATCTCTACCACTTCACTCCTGAGAAAGGCTCAACGAGGAAAAAACCTGCTGAAGTTATTGCTGATAATCTTGTAGATTTCACGAAGAAGAAGGGCATTGATAAAAGCCTGCAGGCCAGTGTAGGTGATTCTACAAATGTTAACACTGGCTGGGAGGGTGGTTCCATGCATTGGGTAGAGGTCAAGCTTTGCCGTAAGCTGATCTGGTTGGTTTGTGCCCTCCACACTAACGAGTTACCCCTGCGACACTTGATCACAGCACTGGATGGGAAGACCTTGTCTAACAACAAGTGGACAGGTAACATTGGCAAGATGCTAGACACTGCAACCGAACTTGAAATTGATCCTTCATTCACCAAACTCTCAATTGGAGAGCCTCTTACTTCACTGAGTGACAATGTCGTAAAGGATCTCTCTACTGATCAAGCGTACGGGTATAGGACCACACAGGCCATAAGGACAGGAGAACTTCCCACAGATCTGGCCCTTCTTGAAATTGGTCCAGTGAGCCATTCAAGGTGGTTGACAACAGCAAACAGGCTTTGTCGCATATGGGTTTCAAAACATGGCCTTAAAGGCAAAACCCTCAACAACTTAAGACTGATAGTGGAATACATTGTTGGTGTGTACTACCCCTGTTGGTTCAACATCAAAGTAAAACACTCTTGGGTGGAAGGCCCACGCCACATCTTGTTTCAGCTGCGGCTAGTTAGGCTGCAAAAGAAGGCTGTAGTGGATGCTGTTTTGCCAACCATCAAGCGCTCAGCATGGTATGCATTCAGCGAAATGATAATCCAGACACTCTTGTGCTCAGATGACAGTGAGGAGAGGAGAGCTGGTGTCCAAAAGATTGTTGACATGAGGGGTGGAGATGATGACACACTTGGAGATCTTTCTGTACGTCCCAGGAAGACACCTTCCATAAACCCCAGTGCTTCTTCCGTGTTGGAGCTGACAGACTGGTCTGACGGGGTATTTGAACCTCCTTTGACATGTAAACTGACTACAGCGGAAGTAAAGAAGTTCTTTGACAAGCCTATGCAAGTTCCACAGTGGCCCTGTCATGCTCAGTCAATAGAGAGGTGTGTGAAACAAGTCACAGAGTCAGCAGGCAGGGTGTATACACATGAGAAACGTGAGGGCTATATCAGAGGCCAAGAAGCAAGTCGGCGGCTGATGTCCAAGAACGAATCAAAGCAAGACTTGATGAAACTTGTTGTTTAAATATTTTTTTTTACTGATGTCATTACTTTCTAATGTTGTTTTATGATTACAAGGATATGTTTTATGATTACTAGGATATGTTTTATGCAGAGAAACTAAAATTTTTATCGCATTACCTGACATTTTGAGAAGCTAAAATTAATAAATGTTGTTTTCCGAGAGCAATTTATGTACTTTTTAATCAAACGTAGATTTACCAAGCTAAGTGTTGAGCAATCACAAAAATAATAGCAGATTTGAATTCTCCACATCCAGAAACATATTTTTAAAACCCCTCAGTGAAGGAATTGGCAAAAATTAATTTTCACCTCCCAAATTGACACCCTAATGTTCCATGTTCGACGTTGCCTCGAAGGACGCCTTGAAGGTGATAGACAATGAAGAAGACCGCAGGCCCTGACAAGATTAATTTTGCCAAGGAATACCGCAAGAGATGTCGCAGGAGAAAGATGCTGACAAAGCGCTAAGGTACAAAGAAAGAGAGACTGCATTCCAGGCTGGAGCTGCTGCTTTTCCATCATGCAGCACATCCACTTCATCCTCTGAAGAATTGAACGCTGAAGACGATGATGAACGTCCGTCGACTTCGACCGGAAGAGCAGATGTACACTCTCATCCTCCGAAACGAAACAATATCTTCACATCACTAGATGTGGTTGCTGCTCTTGATCGCGTCAACCTTCCACATCGAGGAGCAGTCTTCGTTGCTGGATCAGTCGCTCAAGCCCTGGGCTATGATATTTCTACAATGACTCTTTCACGCAGCTCCATCCGTCGTTCAAGAAGGCAAGCAAGGCAGACAGCAGCCAAAGAGGATCAAGCTTCGTTTTCTGTCGAAGGACCCCTTCTTCTTCACTCGGATGGGAAACTACTTCCTGACATCAGCGGCACAAAGGAAACAGCCGAATGAACCGCGGTAATCGTTACGGGAAATGAGATGGAAAAATTCCTAGCCGTGCCAAAAATACAATGTGCTACAGGGGAAGAACAGGCCAAGGCTTGCATTTCGACGAATGATGACTGGAATCTTCGCAGTGAGATCCAAGGTCTCGTATTTCACACAACTGCGTCTAACGCTGGCCTTCACATGGGAGCCTGTACCATGATTGAAAAAGCAGTAGGGAGGGAACTTGTCTAGATCGCTTGTTGACATCATATCCTTGAAGTCGTCTTGTCAAACACCTGCAACGCACTTCTTGGACCCACAGGTGGCCCGGAAATAACTTTAAACGTTTTCAGAAAAAATGGCCATCACTTCAGAAGGATTCCTTCATGAAGGCTTCAAACAACTATTCAGAGATCCAAAGATGTTCCATCTTTGAGAGGAAATGATCCAGCACTTCACAAAGGCACTGGAGTCTAAACAATCGCGTGATGACTACGAGGAATTGCTACGACTCTGCCTCACCTTCCTCGGATGCCGTGATGAGAAAGAAGTCAAGGTTCGCCCTCCAGAACCAACTCACCATGCACGCTGGATGGCCAAGGCCATCTACGTCCTAAAAATTTATCTTATCTGTTCAAGCACCAACTACAGCTGACTACGTGAGACGGAGAATATCACCGAGCTCTCTCTGCTTATCGCCTTGGACTACGCACGTTTTTGGAATGAGGGCCCCGTCGGAATCAACGCTCCTTTCAACGATATTCTGCTTCTTAAAATCTTGCAAAAGTACCCAAATCACACCATTTCCAAAGCAGCATCCACAGCTCTTCAACGGCACCTGTGGTATTTTGGAGAGCATCTCATCGGCCTGTTACTCGTCGATTGAAGCTTGAAACATTGAAGATTTGAATTTGTATGAAATGGTCACCAAAAGGACCCTGAGAATCTTCAATCTGTTAAAGAAAGAAGGAAGGAAGGCCGCGGCGGATACCTTCCTAAGACCGATCCCAATTCCTGGACGGAAGATGATTGTTTTCAAGAGTTTCGACGCATAGCGATCAACTTAAAAGTTGTCAATGATTCAGCGGAGAGGGGTATCGCCCTTATCAAGGCATATAATACATCTTTGACGAAGGATGAACAACAAAAACAATTCATCCTCCAATTAGTAGCAAAACATCGCCAAGACTACTCATCGTCTTCGAACTATGGTTTTCGAACAGTTGTGTTCGAACAATTGTGTTCGAACAATCATCCGGCAACGGAAAAGGTATGTGTTCTTTTAACTACCGGTTGAAAAAGGACTTAGTAGATCTTATATATCCGAGGTGTGATCAAAAAGTTCGGTAAATAGTCCTGCAGCTAATGAGCGCTCGTCAATAGGTGTTGTTAGTGTGTATGGTTATTGTTATATTTTGAGGTTTGGAGCCAATCGCCTATTTTTCTCTTTGCGTCTTTGATAATTTCGTTCGTAATATTACCTTTGGACGCGCTGAGAGACACTGACTGTGTCGCATTGTGTCGGTACGGTGGGTACCCGCGAATGTAAACACCTCCAGGTCGCGGTTAGCGCCATGCCACGATCACGGATAAGTGCATGATGGTGGCAGTTAGTAGGTCATGTTAACTCAATTGATGACAGTGAATTACAGCTACCTGCATGAGTAAAGTGTGTGTGTGTGTGTGTGTGTGTGTGTGTGTGTCACGACGCGCTTCTGCGTGTCGGTCTCTCTTCAGACGAAGATCGAAGCTGGTGGTTCCCTGCCTCTAGGATTGGCTTGGTGAAGGAGTGTGCCGCTCTCTCGCGCTCTCCACCGCACATAGCCATGTACACCCGGCTCATCTGTTCTAATTTGGTGTCTAATTACCTCATTCCTACCATATCTCAAGAGTTGAAATTTCTCGGTGTTAAACATCCTATTGCTGTCTTCTGTTGTCCCCCTCTTCAAACCGGGGCCAAGCAGGTGGCCCCACCTCTAGGTCCGGTTTGGTGTAGGAGTGAGTTGCTCTTTCGCTCTCTCCGCTACACATGATCGCTTGGTGGAGGAGTGAGTTGCTATCTCGCGCTCTCCATCGCCCATAATCATGTACACCCGGCTCATCTGGTCTATTATGCATTCTAATTTCTTCATTTCTACCATATCTCAAGAGTTGAAATTTTTCGGTGTTAAATACCCTATTGCTGTCTTCTGTTGTCCTCTCTTCACACTGGGTTAATGCAGGTGGCAAGGCCGGTTTGGTGTAGAAGTGAGCTGCACTGTTGCGCTCACGCCACACATGACTGACTGGTGTAGGAGGGAAGTGCTCTCTCGTGCTCTGCGCCGCACATAGTCATGTACACCCGGCTCATCTGGCATAATAAGCAGTCTAATTTCTTCATTCTTCTCGGTGTTAAACATCCTATTGCCGTCTTCTGTTGTCCCCCTCTTCACACCGGGTTCAAGCGGGTAGTCCCCACCTCTAGGCCGGATTGGCGTAGGATTGACCTGATCTCTTGCGCTCTCCGCCACACACATGGCCGCCTGGCGGAGGAGGGAAATGCTCTCTCACGCTCACCGCCCCACATAGTCATGTACACCCGGCTCATCTGGTCTAACATGCAGTCTAATTTCTTCATTCTACCATATCTCAGGACTTGAAATTTCTCGGTGTTAGACATTCTATTGCTGTCTTCTGTTGTCCCCTGTTCACACCGGGTTCAAGCTGGTGGTCCCTGCTTCTAGACCGGCTTGGCGTAGAAGTGAGCTGCTCTCTTGCGCTCACCGCCACACATGACCGCTTGGTGGAGGAGGGAAATGCTCTCTCACGCTCTCCGCCGCACATAGTCATGTACACCCTGCTCATCTGATCTAATATACAGGCTAATTTCTTCATTTCTACCTTATCTCAAGAGTTGATTTGTTTCGGGAAAATGACCATTCATTTTCAACGAAGTCATGTACACCCGGCTCATCTGGTCTAATATGCAAGCTAATTTCTTAATTTCTACCATATCTCGAGTTGAGCGGTTTCGGGAAAATGACCATTCATTTTCAACGATTTAATTTTTGTGTTTACCCCCAAAATATATAACTTAGTAGATCTTATATGAAAATTATTTCACAAAAGTAACACGTGAAAAATATTTATGATGAATATATATATATATATATATATATATATATATATATATATATATATATCGCCGCAAATCATAATTCTTTATTGATGGATAGGTTCCAAGCTTCTATGAATTTAGCAATACACAGAATTAGCCGCATTGTGAAAACGTCTGTTTGGGTGGAAATATCCTTTCAGTCAACGGTTGACCTTGGAACGAAAAAGGTGATTTGTGTGTAGTTGTAAATTTAAAATAGTGCTACGTTAATGCCCCTCGCATTACCCCGTTTTATTTGGGCCAGCTTGTGTATTTCTTATAGTAATATTATCCTTGATTGCATATAATATATATATATATATATATATATATATATATATATATATATATATATATATATATATAATCCTCAAGAAGTACTACTCTGAAAAAAAAATTATAAATGATTTATCTGTGAGAGATGCAAATCTTTAATCTAAATATGCGAATGCAAAGAAAATTATAAGTGAGTGGATACCTTCATCCTTTAAGCGAAATGAAGTCTTTAAGGTTTGGGGTTCGATTTCCGATGATGGTAATCTATACTATAATAAGAGAGCTGTCCGTCTGTCTGTCCGTCCGTCTGTCCGTCACACTTTCAGAAATTGTGAGAAAAAATTGTGAGAAAAAAATTCAGAAATTGTATTACGGCGGCTATGTGAAGCTCAAGATTTTCATGACGGTGTTGTTTTCTGTAGTTTAGCCTGTCTGTTTGTGAAATTTATCCCGGGCAGTAATGGGGGAAGGGTGGGGGTGGGGGTAATGGGGGATGGGTGGGGTAATGGGGAGGGGTGGGGGTAATGGGGAGGGGTGGGGGTAATGGGGGATGGGGGTTAACCCCCCAAGTTGCATGAATGGGGGTGAGGAGATTTTGGGAGATACCAGATTCAGAAATGTTGACACAATGTGAAGCACAAAATTTTCACGGCTGCGTTCTTTTCTGTAGTTTAGCATGTCTAACCGTCAGCGAAGCGACGGGAACTGTACTAGTAATAATAATAAAAGAGATAGAACAATTGGCAGCATCATTTGGGTGAGCGCTGTGTCAGTAAGACTTGCTTAGCGGATACTGGTCCCGTTTTCTCCAAAGTTAGGAAGTAACAAGATGGAATATGTTACCCCTTTGCAGGCAGTTTTGCTTCTCATTCCTTATCAGCTTATTGTAGCAGCTTTTCAAGATGGCTCCCATCAAATTTCATCTCAGAGTGGATATTTTCGCTGTCATGTATTTATAAAGTATAGCGGAGCGTGTCTAAACAGAATAATAAAGATTATTTTTATTTTCTGGGGCGGGATGTAAGTAATGGAATTACATGCTCCGTTTTGTAGTTTTAGTCCGTTTTATAATTGAAGTTAATTAAAAGTCAAACGTTCTTATTTTAAAGCATTAGTTTATGAAGTATAAAAAGTGTGCTAAATGTTGCTGTTTATTTTTTTTCAGGGCAACTCAATGTCAAGTTTGTATGGATTAAAATAAAAAATATTTGTGGAAGACTAATTATACTGGCTCAAGTTCGGACTGATTATCGGATTGTTGATGTTTATTTTTTTTTCAGGACAAACCCGTGTGATGTTTTGTGTGGTTAGATAGCGTATATAGGAATATTTATTTTCAATATATTTTGTGAAATTAAATAATTTGTCTAAATAAAGAGTTATGTGTTTGGTGTTTTATTCAATTCCTTTGGCTGTATATGTAAAACGTTATTATTATTTAATTACACCAAATGGTAGGTTAGGGAATCTAAGGTAACGTGTGGGCTACCCAGTCGTGTCAGATAAACAGGGAAGGTTAAGATTAGGCTGGGAGAGAGACATAAACAACTAAGCATTATGGTCGAGTGTCGCAATAACGGGGTCTTTTATCACATATATTCAAATTTTGCTGTGGAAAGATGATATTAGCTTTGTCCATCAGGGGGATTGAGAGGGTTGGAGGTAGGGGAGAGAGAGAGAGAGAGAGAGGGAGACAGAGAAAGAGAGATAAACGAAATGCTCGAGTGTCGAGTTTATTACGAAAGATGTTTTATTAATACGTATAATATTACGAGAAGGGAGTTGAAAAATAATACGAAAGATGTTGCGTTAATACACTTCTATTACGTGAAAGGCGTTTATTAAGAGGAGAGAGAGAGAGAGAGAGAGACTGAACGCATATGCTTGTGAAAAAAACATGAGGAGGCTTTGCTCATAAAGAAATAAAACATGTGTGTGTGTGTGTCTGTGTGTGTGTGTGTGTGTGTGCGTGCATGAGAAGATCGTTTATGGCATGTAATTAAATTGTTGTTGTAGAAAGATAAGAAAAGCTATGGTCAGCAGAGAGAGAGAAAGAGAGCGAGAGAGAGAGAGAGAGAGAGAGAGAGAGAGAGAGAAGAGAGACACGAAACAACGAAGCAATTCTTGTTTCTAACGCTTTTAAACGGGGAAGTGTGTGTGTATATATATATATATATGTGAGAGAGAGAGATAAACAGATAAGGGCCATGATCGAGTGTCACAATAACGGTGCCCTGCCCCTACGAATCGTGGAAGGCCGGGTCGGGACTCGAACCCAAATTTTTTCTTTTTTCTGATAATTAGGGCACCCTGGGTAACGAGGCCAGGGCCGGGGCTCGAACCCGCAACCGTAGAAGCCCGGGGCGGGTCTCGAACCCAATTTTTTTTCGTACGAATTGTTCATTTTTTATTTATTTTTCCGTACGAATTGTTTTACGCCCCACCTTAGACCTACGGTGTCATTAGGATTTCCCTGGATAGCGAAGACCGGGCCGGGGCTCGACCAGATCCTTTTACCGCACATAAACAGTGTGTACACTGTGACGCACGTATAGATGTACACCACCCCATGGCTATCACCATGGTTACCAACCGCTCCGGTTCTCGAATCCAACTTTAGTCCATGGCTATCACCATGGATACCATTTTTTCTTTTTCTGACGAGGGTGTTATTCTTTTTTCCGTACGATTTGATTTACACCCACCTTAGACATACGGGGATCATTAGGGTACCTTGGATTTATTTTTCCTACGAATTGTTCATTTATTTATTTATTTTTCCGTACGACTCGCTTTACGCCCCACCTTAGGCCTACGGGGATCATTAGGATACCCTGGATAGCGAAGGCCGGGCCGTGGTGCGAACCCAATTTTTTGTGATCATTAGGGCACCCTGGGTAACGAAGCCTGGGGCGGGACTCGAACCCGCCACCGTTTAACGCGCGACGTACATGTGTCAACTGATTCCCGAAGGCACTGGCTGATGATGACCGGAGGCACTGGCTGATTAAGCCACCTGGCTGATTAGGGGCCCTATAAGAGAGCGGCGGCACGGCTGAAGTCTTAGTATGCGCTCGGCTCCTGCCGGGCGACCACCTCTCTCTCTCTCTCTCTCTTAGGTTAGGTTCATTGCAGCTTGGGGGATAACTCCGTCTCCAAGTTACAACATTCTCCCTCCCCCATTTAGGGGGTGCCTTGCAACAAAGGGGTGGGGTTGGCACCAAGGGGGTGGCACTCTTGCAACATTATGCAACATTTGCCATTGCATTTGCACTCTCCCATTTTACGCCAATACTGCTGAGAATAATGAATTAGAAGGCGATAGAGGAAAAAATCTCATATTAAATGAGAGAAGAGCAGCTGCAGAAGGACTACAGAAACAGAGACAGAAAATGGTAAGGAATTCAAACAAGATATTAAACGACGTAAAGTTAGGTTCAGTAGTGGTACTAACTATTCCCAATGTGGACAGAGGAAAAAGAGATACGCGTAAGATCATGACCCTTGTGATTAACAAATCTGAAAAAGGTTACAAACTTGCTACGAAGCATGGAATAATTATTGGTTACTATTCGCGTGCACTGCGTTGGTACTTTTTTATCAAGTGACAGTAAATTTGGAAGAAGAACTAACTCTCAGACAAGCGGTGAGAAAACAATCGTTTTGTAATGGTCAAGGTTACACAAAATGCAACTGTGCCTCAAACATTCAGACACGTTGCTGTTCAAAACGATGTCTTTGTAAAAAAATCAAATCTTCTATGTAACAGCAGATGTCATCCTAACTTAAACTGTAAAAACAAACAGATTTTATGTGAATAATGTTTATACTGCGTTTATAATTGTTTTCTGCAATAAACTTAAACTTAAACTGTAATTAAATAAATATGAACCCGAACCAGCCAATTTTTTAAATTTTCTTAGATTTTTTGTAGCATTTAACTGAATGCCTAGCAAAATTAGTCATTTAATGAAATGCCTGATTTTTCCGTCTTTTAATTAAACGACTGAATTAAGAAATTGCCGGTAACATATATATATATAGGGTATGTGTATATATATATTAGGGTGTTCCAAAAAATAAAAAAATTTAAATTTTTACGTCCACATGACTGCTCCTGTTCCTATATTTATCAAACATCTCCATGCCAAATTTCAGCCTAATTGAATGATATTTACTGGTCGCTATGAATTTCACTTCACTATTCATTTTCTAATAGATTGATCTTCTGGGTTAAAAAATGAAAAAACAAGGGAAAATCCTAGTTTATTTGTTTGAAAACAGATTAAATCTCAAAGAAAACAGCTTATTTTTTTCAGAAAACAGAATAACTCTTAAAGAAAACAGATTAATTTTTGAAGAACAAAAATGATATGTTTGATAGAAATTACATTTATCATTCGTTTATAATGTACATCATTGCTTAGATTAACGCTTCATCACTGACTCCTTCGAAGACGATGAGTAGTCTTGGCGATGTTTTGCTACTAATTGAAGGATGAATTGTTTTTGTTGTTCATCCTTCGTCAAAGATGTATTATATGCCTTGATAAGGGCGATACCCCTCTCCGCTGAATCATTGACAACTTTTAAGTTGATCGCTATGCGTCGAAACTCTTGAAAACAATCATCTTCCGTCCAGGAATTGGGATCGGTCTTAGGAAGGTATCCGCCGCGGCCTTCCTTCCTTCTTTCTTTAACAGATTGAAGATTCTCAGGGTCCTTTTGGTGACCATTTCATACAAATTCAAATCTTCAATGTTTCAAGCTTCAATCGACGAGTAACAGGCCGATGAGAAGCTCTCCAAAATACCACAGGTGCCGTTGAAGAGCTGTGGATGCTGCTTTGGAAATGGTCTGATTTGGGTACTTTTGCAAGATTTTAAGAAGCAGAATATCGTTGAAAGGAGCGTTCATTCCGACGGGGCCCTCATTCCAAAAACGTGCGTAGACCAAGGCGATAAGCAGAGAGAGCTCGGTGATATTCTCCGTCTCACGTACTGTCAGCTGTAGTTGGTGCTTGAACAGATAAGATAAATTTTTAGGACGTAGATGGCCTTGGCCATCCAGCGTGCATATTGAGTTGGTTCTGGAGGGCGGACCTTGACTTCTTTCTCATCACGGCATCCGAGGAAGGTGAGGCAGAGTCGTAGCAATTCCTCGTAGTCATCACGCGATTGTTTAGACTCCAGTGCCTTTGTGAAGTACTGGATCATTTCCTCTCGAAGCTGGAACATCTTTGGATCTCTGAATAGTTGTTTGAAGCCTTCATGAAGGAATCCTTCTGAAGTGATGGCCATTTTTTCTGAAAACGTTTAAAGAGTTATTTCCGGGCCACCTGTGGGTCCAAGAAGTGCGTTGCAGGTGTTTGACAAGACGACTTCAAGGATATGATGTCAACAAGCGATCCAGACAAGTTCCCTCCCTACTGCTTTTTCAATCATGGTACAGGCTCCCCTGTGAAGGCCAGCGTTAGACGCAGTTGTGTGAAATACGAGACCTTGGATCTCACTGCGAAGATTCCAGTCATCATTCGTCGAAATGCAAGCCTTGGCCTGTTCTTCCCCTGTAGCACATTGTATTTTTGGCACGGTTAGGAATTTTTCCATCTCATTTCCCGTAACGATTACCGCGGTTCATTCGGCTGTTTCCTTTGTGCCGCCGATGTCAGGAAGTAGTTTCCCATCCGAGTGAAGAAGAAGGGGGCCTTCGACAGAAAACGAAGCTTGATCCTCTGTGGCTGCTGCCTGCCTTGCTTGCCTTCTTGAACGACGGATGGAGCTGCGTGAAAGAGTCATTGTAGAAATATCATAGCCCAGGGCTTGAGCGACTGATCCAGCAACGAAGACTGCACCTCGATGTGGAAGGTTGACGCGATCAAGAGCAGCAACCACATCTAGTGATGTGAAGATATTGTTTCGTTTCGGAGGATGACAGTGTACATCTGCTCTTCCGGAAAAGCAGCAGCTCCAGCCTGGAATGCAGTCTCTCTTTCTTTGTACCTTAGCGCTTTGTCAGCATCTTTCTCCTGCGACATATCTTGCGGTATTCCTTGGCAAAATTAATCTTGTCAGGGCCTGCGGTCTTCTTCATTGTCTATCACCTTCAAGGCGTCCTTCGAGGCAACGTCGAACATGGAACATTAGGGTGTGTCAATTTGGGAGGTGAAAATTAATTTTTGCCTATTCCTTCACTGAGGGGTTTTAAAAATATGTTTCTGGATGTGAAGAATTCAAATCTGCTATTATTTTTGTGATTGCTCAACACTTAGCTTGGTAAATCTACGTTTGATTAAAAAGTACATAAATTGCTCTCGGAAAACAACATTTATTAATTTTAGCTTCTCAAAATGTCAGGTAATGCTATAAAAATTTTAGTTTCTCTGCATAAAACATATCCTAGTAATCATAAAACATATCCTTGTAATCATAAAACAACATTAGAAAGTAATGACATCAGTAAAAAAAAATATTTAAACAACAAGTTTCATCAAGTCTTGCTTTGATTCGTTCTTGGACATCAGCCGCCGACTTGCTTCTTGGCCTCTGATATAGCCCTCACGTTTCTCATGTGTATACACCCTGCCTGTGTAGTCAGTTTACATGTCAAAGGAGGTTCAAATATCCCGTCAGACCAGTCTGTCAGCTCCAACACGGAAGAAGCACTGGGGTTCATGGAAGGTGTCTTCCTGGGACGTACAGAAAGATCTCCAAGTGTGTCATCATCTCCACCCCTCATGTCAACAATCTTTTGGACACCAGCTCTCCTCTCCTCACTGTCATCTGAGCACAAGAGTGTCTGGATTATCATTTCGCTGAATGCATACCATGCTGAGCGCTTGATGGTTGGCAAAACAGCATCCACTACAGCCTTCTTTTGCAGCCTAACTAGCCGCAGCTGAAACAAGATGTGGCGTGGGCCTTCCACCCAAGAGTGTTTTACTTTGATGTTGAACCAACAGGGGTAGTACACACCAACAATGTATTCCACTATCAGTCTTAAGTTGTTGAGGGTTTTGCCTTTAAGGCAATGTTTTGAAACCCATATGCGACAAAGCCTGTTTGCTGTTGTCAACCACCTTGAATGGCTCATTGGACCAATTTCAAGAAGGGCCAGATCTGTGGGAAGTTCTCCTGTCCTTATGGCCTGTGTGGTCCTATACCCGTACGCTTGATCAGTAGAGAGATCCTTTACGACATTGTCACTCAGTGAAGTAAGAGGCTCTCCAATTGAGAGTTTGGTGAATGAAGGATCAATTTCAAGTTCGGTTGCAGTGTCTAGCATCTTGCCAATGTTACCTGTCCACTTGTTGTTAGACAAGGTCTTCCCATCCAGTGCTGTGATCAAGTGTCGCAGGGGTAACTCGTTAGTGTGGAGGGCACAAACCAACCAGATCAGCTTACGGCAAAGCTTGACCTCTACCCAATGCATGGAACCACCCTCCCAGCCAGTGTTAACATTTATAGAATCACCCCCAATGGCCTGCAGGCTTTTATCAATGCCCTTCTTCTTCGTGAAATCTACAAGATTATCAGCAATAACTTCAGCAGGTTTTTTTTTCTCGTTGAGCCTTTCTCAGGAGTGAAGTGGTAGAGATATCTTCCACCTGGCTCACTGCACACAGAATAATGCTCTTCTTTGATGATGCTGGGGAACTGACGATCTGAATTGTCTGCTTTCAGCATAACTTTAGTTGTATCTTGACGGCCGTCAAAGAAGATGCAGTCAATTTCACCCTTCTTACAAAGATCATCAAATTCCTGATCCAGGGATCTCATAACTTTTTCTTGGGCCCTCTTGACTTTATTTTGATCAACTACAAGTCTCTTGTCTTCTTCAGTGATCAAGCCAGCATCCATAAAGGCAGCAGTGGTGATGGCAGCTGTGGCACGCAGGCCAACACCATATCTGATGCTATGCATAGCAACATTAGGTATTTCTAATGTGTTGTACTCTGGCTTTTTATTGGAAGTTGAAGACGTGCTTGGTATTTCTAATGTCACTTCATAACTTCCATCCTTTCCATCTTGAGCATCAGCTATTTGTTCTTCATTTTCATCATCAGAGAAAATTATTTCATTTGATGGCATTGAAACATCCTGCTTACTTGTCTGCTTATATTCAGCAAGCCTTCTTCTTTCGTCTTCTTGCCGCTTCTGCTTTTTGACTTGTCTGTTGTGCTCAGGTTGATCTGGCAAGCCAATCTGATGTGGTCCAATAGAACCAGACTTGTCTCTCTGACCTTTAATGAAAGCAAGTTCCTTCACAGGGATCTTCATCTCCCTAGGGCATGTACAGTTAATGTGAGTTTCGTTTTTGCAACCAGCATCTGCAAGGCAGCCAAATTCAGAGCAGAGAACAATTTTACACTTGCAACTGAGGATGTCAAAAAGCTTGTCAAGTTTTGCAATGAAAGCCTCTTTAACATGTAGCTTTCCTCTCCCAAGAGATATGTTTTTGGCCTGCTCCCAGCTCTCTTGGATTTTGTTTAAGATTGTGACTCGTGAATTTACAACGGGGGCTACAAAAGAACTGTTTGCTCGTTCCCACTTTTCAAGCACTTTAGGGTAAATGTCCTTTGCAAGACTGGCTGCTGGGTAGTTTCTCACATCCTCACCACTTTGTTCTCTTAGCAGTAGCCCATATTTCAGAACGTCTCACAGAGTTGGGAGTTCAGAGGGCAACAACTCTCTACCAGTTCCAATTAGGTTGCTCATATGTGTGAATGTCCCCAGTCTTGTCCTCCTTTTAGAAGCCATTGTAGGTCAATTCCCACTGGTTAGGATGGTAGCACTGACGGACAAGTAATCTTCAGCACACTGATGAATATGTTTCAACCTGTGAAATAAGCAAAAACAGCAGTGCATTATATATACAGCATATATAATTATTAATATAATAATTATTATATAATTCCACAAAAAAGCAAAAAAGTAACTATTTTTATGTAGCTTCTTACCAAGCAAAACTAAATTATATTAAATTAACAAAAATATCTTTAGAATTCCTAAGTCATGCTGCAACATTTTAGCACCCCTCATATTTGGAATTTGAAAGAAGTTGAAAAATTCGACACACCCTAATGGAACATGCTCTTGGAACATGTCTTGGAATATGCTCTCTTTCACTCTGCAGCTTTGTAGCTACATCTTGCAGTTTTCTTCAACGCAAGAAACTCTTCGTACAGCTTTGACAGCTTCCTAACGCAGTAATCGACTCGCTGTGTAGGAATCCTTGCTCTCTGCCATACTTGCAGGGCCTCTTTGCAGGCCAAGTTGTAGCTCTCATTCAAGGTCTTGGACTGTTCATGGTGGTGAAACTGAACCAAACGAAGTACATCACCACATATGGGTAGGCTTGCAGTTGATAACTCGTTGCTGGGCTTTCCTAGAACCCACGTTTCTACAGATTAGCGAGTACTTATAGCAATAACCTGAAAAATGAGAGAAATTAATGCATTAACCGTTCAGCACCAAAGCACAATTATATAAGTGTTAAAGTAAAAAATTGCAAAGTCAAAATAAATAAAGTAAAAAAATTGGTTACAGTGGTTAGTGGTTGATGGGTAAAAAGATAGCCAAATTTTTAAAAATATATTTAAGAATAAGTAAATAATAAACTTCAAGAGACATATGATATATACCTTACAATTTTAATAATTTAATTTAATAGCAACATCCTTACCTGTTATAAATTTGCATATAAAGAACATAATTATATATATATATATATATATATTATATATATATATATATATATAAGCAAACAACCACAGGGAAAAGGAAACACAAAGTCCGAGCGCTTTCGTGATATATTCACTAAATTGTTGAGGCTACCAAGAAATAAGTCAACATCCAAATTATTAGGCCAATGGCATAAAATATCATCTATATACCTGTACCAAACCAGGTTAAAATTAACAATCGAATGCAAAATTCTACTTTCAAAAAATTCCATACATAAATTAGCTAGTACAACTAGCTAATTTATATATGGAATTTTTTGAAAGTAGAATTTTGCCTTCGATTGTTAATTTTAACCTGGTTTGGTACAGGTATATACTATATAGATGATATTTTATGCCTTTGGCCTAATAATTAACAATAATTGGCCTAATAATTTGCCTAATAATTAACAATCGAAGGCAAAATTCTACTTTCAAAAAATTCCATATATAAATTAGTTAGTACAACTAGCTAATTTATATATGGAATTTTTTTAAAGTAGAATTTTGCCTTCAATTGTTAATTTTAACCTGGTTTGCTACAGGTATATAGATGATATTTTATACCTTTGGCCTAATAATTTGGATGTTGACTTATTTCTTGGTAGGCTCAACAATTTAGTCCCACCTATTATGTTCACAGTTCAAAAAGAAAATGATGGAAGCCTATCTTTTCTGGATCTAAAAATTTGGAGATGCTCTAATCAGTTCAAATTTGAAGTCTATCGCAAGCCTACTAATAATAACTCTTACGTGCATTTTTATTCTGACCATCATCCCTCGATTAAATCCTCTATTTTCTCTGCTATGTTTCTTAGAGCATTGAGAGTTGTCAGTCCTGAATTTTTAGATTCCGAGTTATGCAATATCATGAATATTGGTACTAAATTATGTTATCCTATTTTATTTTTAGATAACTCTCTTAGGAAAGCCAAGAATAGGTATTATAATAATGTAACTGCAAAGGAATTTGAGCGTAAAAATATCCTTAGCCTACCTTACCATGTTAATTTTCAATATCTCCCGACTTTACTTAAAGCAATTGGCATCAATATAGTCTTTAAGTATAATAATACTGTTAAATCATGCCTAATAAAGAATAACCCGGAAAATGGTGCTGGATGTGTGTATTCGATTGGATGTACACGATGTAACTCAGTATATATAGGCGAAACGGGTAAAACGTTAGATATTAGGGTAAAACAGCATAAATATGCGTGTAGAACAGCTAATAATTCCAATGCTTTGTTTAACCATATGTATAGATGTAATCACAGCATCAAGTGGGATAGTTCTAAAGCGCTTGTTAAAAACAGAGATATAATAGAAAGAAATATTCTAGAATGTGCATTTATTCATTTTAAAAACAATTTCAATAACAGTGCAGGAATGAATAAGATTGACAATATCCTGTTAAAATTCCTTTTGCCTCTCACTAACTCTTGTTAAGTATGTGCTAATTGCTTTGGTTTCCGCTACGTTCTATATGTTTATTGGCACCTTGCCTTCTGTCTTTATTCCCTGACGAGGTGTAGCTCTGAATACAAGAAAGGCCTTGGAATCGTTTTCTTTTTCCTTGTCGGGTTGCAGCATATATATATATATATATAATATATATATATATATATATATATATATATATATATATATGGGATAAATTTCACACTTAAACACGTGATGAATAAATGATACAAGACCACAAAGAAAAAGAAAAAAATTATTCAAAGTCCTTTCATGTATTCAGCAATATACTTCCCTGACGAGGTGTATTGGTGAATATACGAAAGCCTTCGAATAATTTTTCTTTATCCTTGTGGATTTGCATCATGTATATGTTATATAGAATCTGTGTAACCAGGGATTTCATGAAATCCCTAAAATGTTGAGGGAATTCATGTGAGGCTAAGTCGTGATAAATATCACTGTTTAACATAACCAATCGTCAAGGGCGTACAGCTGACTAACCGGGCATTCAATTAACCTGACCAGCATTCAGTTAGCCAGGCATTCAATATTAAGCATGTGCTACCCATGCTACCCCTACCACATACCCCCTCCTTTTTTTACCCTCATTTTTGCATATATTTAAATGGGAAAAAATATTATTTCTTAAAATGTACACTATGTGAGAAGGTTTTTTTATCACTTTAACAAAATATTAAAAACTCAAGCATGTGCTACCCTACTACTCCTATCACATGCCCCTCCTCCCTTTTTTACCTTCATATTTGCATATGTTTAATGTTGTTATATGTTACATGATAAGTTGTTTGTTTAATGCTTGATATTTTTATGTTTCAGATAGGTAGAAATAATTTTTCAGATAAATAGAAATAATTTGCATCTGCTTTAATTATAATTTGAATTATCATAAATTATAAATTACATATAATTTGATTTTACTTCTCAGTATAAACTATGACTACTAGAAGCAAGTCTTCAAATGCAGCCTTTGGATATCCTACGGAATTCCCAGCAGCCATGACTCCTTCAAAAGCAGATGTTGTGAGACACTACCTTTTTGTGCGCCATCGTGAAGAAGCTAAATCAAAAGGATCAGCAACTGCTAATGATTGTTACAGGGTTGTTGTAAAAGATATTGAAGACATTTGGATGAAATTTTCTTTCCCTACGATTAAAAACCAAAGGTATCTATCTTAAGGTCAGTCGACTAATAGAAGAAACCTCAAAATTTAACAAGGTGCTGTTACATCGAAGAAGTGAAAGTTTTGTCTTAAAAGTAGCTCAGTATGATGAAATGTTTGAAATATCTTCTTGTGAATGCTATGATAAGGGAATTGATAGAAAATCTTGCAGGTGTTAGGATAAAATACCAATGGCAGAATGGGAGTCTTTTGTGGGTCAAAAACAAAGAAAAAATCAGTTAGGACCAATTGATCGCATAGCTAGTTCAACAAAGAAGAGATCTTTAGCAAGAACCCAAGAAGCACAAAACCGTTAACTAAAAGCACAAGAAGAAATGACTGAAGTCACCAATGTTTTACCATCGAAATTTATAGAAAATACCGAAGAAGACATGGATGTAGATTCAGAGAGTCAGGATGTAGATTATGAGGCCGATTTAGAATTGACTGAGAATATTCAGAACAGGCACTCCTTTAAAAACCTAGCATTAACAGCAGATCGTTATCGTGTAAGTTGTAGAGTTGTAGCTGCAATAGTAAATGCAGCTTTAAAAGATATGGGGATCCTTAACCACACCAACATGCTTGACAGAAAGAAATTAGAAAGAGAAAGAAATCGAATGGGTGAAACAAATACTTTTAGGTCCAAATCCGAAAATCTGAAGATGGAGCGCCTTGGATTTGATGGAAGGAAAGATAATACATTAACTAAAAGTGGAAAGATAAAAGAAGAACACTATGTTATTGTGAAAGAACCTAGAAGCATCTATGTAGATGATGCCAAACCAGATAATGGAACTGCTCGCTGCATAGCAGAAGAGTTGATAACTATTACACTGGTATACATATGAAATTGTTTTGTCTGCTGTGAGAGTTTTTTCAACTCATATTATATAATTCGACCATGCTGAATTCGAAAATGACATTGGTTTTCCTCAATCAGGTCAGGTTTTTTCGCTATTGGCCATTTATTATAAGTCCAATTTTATCCCCAAATTTATTGATTTTTTTAGCTTAAACACTGTAGATACGAGTAATATTATAAGAACACTCGTGAAAAATGAAAACATTGTATGAATAAATACTTTTATTCATACAATGAATATGGAAAAAAGTTTATTGAGGAAGGAATGAAGTTTTTTCGGCTTTCCGTCTGTGTTTTTCTTCGGGCACGTCTCGCTTCAAACACCAGCAATAGTCCGCCAGCATATTGATATCCCAGTTTCCCTGGTACCTCTCTTCCATTATTTTGATATCTTGGTGAAATCGTTCACCCTGTTTCTCACTATAATCCCCGCAATTTTCAGGAAAATAGTCCAAGTGGGACCACAAAAAGTGCATTTTTATGGACATGCGCGACCCATGAGCTTTGAAAGCTTCCATCAAGTTTTCGACAACGGACTCGTATTCTGGACTTCTACGCTTGCCAAGAAAATCAGTGACAACTGATTTGAATGCCTGCCAGGCACTCTTCTCAGTTGGAGTCATTGCGTTTTCGAACTGAGTATCCTTGATCAAAGTTCGAATTTGAGGACCATCAAAAACCCCAGCATTTAGTTTAGCATCAGATATATGAGGAAATTTACTCTCGAGATATCGGAATGCTGAACCCTCCTTATTCATTGATTTGATGAAATTTTTCATCAAGCCAAGCTTAATATGAAGTGGTGGGAGCAAAATTTTTGTGGGTGGTACAAGGGGCACTGAAACGACATTATGCGACCCACCCAGGTTCAAAATTCTCTCTGGATGCCCATTCACGCTGTGCATAGTGCTTCTCATCCGCTCGGCTATCCCATTTGCAGAGGAAACATGGGTATTTCGTGTATCCCCCTTGCATTCCCAATACAAATGCCACAATCTGAAAAAAAATGAAAATATTTAAAGAATTTAGAGAATTTGTTCTATCAGATAAAAAAATCTATGCATTGGACTGTATCACTTCTGTGGGGAAGTTAAGTGTTCTTATACGCTCTCAAATAACCTTTGGAAAAACAACATAGTCAATAGCAATAGTTTACTTATGATATTAATTACCTTCAAATCTCCACAGATCCTCCAGTTATGTTGGTCGTATACGAGAGCATCCAGTAAAATTTTCATGTTATCGTAGCTCTCAGTAAGTTGTACGGAATGTGCTACAGGGACTGATGCAACCCTATTCCCAATGTTGAGAAGTACTGCTTTCAAACTCCGTTTAGACGAGTCTATAAATAGCCTCCATTCTGATGCGTTATATGGCAGGCCCAAGGATTCGATTAGCCCTTCAACATTGCAACAGTACACTAAGGAAGAGGTATTTTTGTGCACTGCAAAAAACTTGCGGAATTCTTCCTCTCGTTTCCTATACCAGGAGAATGTTGTTCCCGGAGCCAGCAAGTTGTCCTCTCGAAGCAGGGCCGGATTTTCCAATAGGCAACATAGGCCATTGGCCTAGGGCCCACCAGTAACTGGGGGCCCACTGGGGACCTCCTACAATCCCTTGACACAAACAGTATCATTGACAAATTTGCCATAGAAAAAAGCAGGAAAAAGTCATTTTGAACTTCACCTAGTTGTGCTTGCAAAATTTATTATGCTTCAGTTTCATTGTATTTTTCCATTATTCCTATGTGTAAGATGTACATGATATGGAACTTGATTTACTTTGATGTACTTGATATGGAACTAATTTGATTAAAAATTATTAATGTGTAATGTATTACATTATGTTGTAATTCTTATTGCAAAATTTATTATGCTTCAATTTGACTGTATTTTTTTCCATTATTCCTTTGTGTAAGAATAAGTTGTACATGATATAAAACTAATTTGAATAAAATTATTGATGTGTTACATTATGTTGTAATTCTTTTTTTTTTACATTACAATATTACGATATATATATATATATATAATATTTTTTTGGGGTGGGCACTGATAAGGTTTGGCCTAGGGCCCACAAGCAAGTAAATCCGGCCCTGTCTCGAAGTCGTGAGCCCAAGATCTCGGCAGCTAATTTGGAAAGTCCTAAATCCCTGGTAAGATCATTAAGTTTGGCCTGGTTGAGAGGCCTCGGCTCATTTGAAGCGGTATTTTGAGGTATATACGACTGGGACTGGTCATTGGCATTGGTCATTGATTCATCATCAGAATCATCGAAGTCCAGGGTTTGAGGTGGGTCGGGTATTGGAATTCCAGGACCATGGGGTACAGGTCTCATAGCAGAAGGAATGTCAGGGTATACAACAATGTGTTTATTCTTCGTGTTAACTCCTGAAAATAGAAACACAGAAACATGGATATAAAACTTGCATATGAAATAGAAGAAGCATTCAGACAGTGGCGGCTCGTGAGGGAAGGCTGCGGTCTGTAAGATATGAAATAGGTCGATGGAGTCTGTATATTTTCTTTCTTTTTCATTCATATTGTCCCTTCGGGGACAATATGAATGAAAAAGAAAGAAAATATACAATCATTTTATATGTAAATGTAACTTGTATAACAATATGTATGTGTAAATGTATTTTCTATAACAATATGTATATGTAAATGGATGATTACCATTATGGTGAATATTATGCTATATATGGTGAATATTACATTATGGTGAATATTATGTCAAGTTTCATACGAGGATTTCAAAATATTTAAGAAAGATAAATTTATAAGCCCACCTTGGAGGTTTGTCATGCAGAAATAGCAATCTGTCACGTGATCCTTTCCTTCTCTCCAAATCATGGGAATTCCAAAAGGCAAAGATTTCGCTCTGCCTTTGCTCCATCTTCTCAAATTTTCAATGCACGTCTTGCAGCACATATGAGGGGCGAAATTTTTGTCCTGGTCCCCTAGCTTAATTTCAAAGTATGCTCTATACATTGTCTTCACAAATTTAGTGATTTGGGACTGGTTATTTGGCATGGTAACCGTCCCACATATGTAGCAGAATCTATTGGGATCATTTTTACACGCTCTATTCATTATGAAATATTTTATCTATATGCCTGAAAAGTAAAAAAAGATATTATACAAGTGAAACAAGTGGTGATAGATGTTACTGTTCCAATTCCGCTTTGACAAAATCACGAAAAATTCTATTTTACTTATGAGGCCATAGCCGGATAACCTGAGCTGATTGAGAAAAACGGATTGCAGATTCGAAATCAGCAGGAAAAACTCTATAAGAATCACTTACAAAACCCTTGACAGCAAAATTGATGCATACCAGTGTTATTATAGACTCGAACAGCACAGATACTATCAAAGCTTTACTGTGTGATGGTACTCCTCTAAATACAGGAAAATTTGGTGGAGCCATAAAACTGGTTGGAATTCATCTTAAGAGACCAGTGCAGTGGTTGGTGTGCCTCTTGCATTTGAATGAGCTGCCTTTTATGCACGTCTACAAAGCCATTGATGGTAAAACAACAGGTCCAATTACTTTTGTGGGTACAAATGGGAATAAACTGAAAACAGATTTAACAAAATTGGAGGTAGTCAACTATTCTTGCGTAAAGGGAAACATTAAAGAAATTCCAGCAAATGTTGTGAAGGAGCTAAGCAGTGATCAAAGATATCTCTATGATATGTGTCTGGCAGTGCAAACTGGAGACACTTCTCAAGATCTGTCCACTCGATCCCCAGGTACCCTTCACCATGCTCGCTGGTTAACTCTAGCCAACAGGGTCCTCTAATTATATATCTCAACGCCAAATCCCGATAAAAACCTTTAAGATATAGTCAAGATTATTATGCAATTCTCTGCTCCATAGTGGTTTTGGATAAAATCTCATCCTAATGCAACTGATGATGCCTATAACTTTTGGCATTTAATGTGCTTGCTTCCAAATTTAGATGAACAACATAGATCACTCATAGAACCAGTATTAAAGAATAACGCCTACTTTGCCCACCCATAAAATATACTCATATCAATGGTAACTGACAAGAGACTAGAAATTAGGGAGCAAGCTATTCAGAAAATCATCCTTTCAAGAACAGGATATTCAGATACCAGAAACTTTGAGTTACCTCGAACCCTCAATTTCCAATCTACTGACTACACCGAGATGATTGATTGTCAAAATGAGATCATTACTCCTCCACCCCGCTGCTAAACAATTTTAGCGACGACGATGAGCTACTACAGGCTCGATGTAAGCCACTGGAGATAGCTTCTTTTTCATGCCACAGTCAAAGTGTGGAAAGGGCAGTGAACCTAGTAACAAAGGCATGTCATGAAAGAATAGGCTATGACAACCGTCAAAAGTTTATCTTAAACTCATTAGAATCAAGGCGAAAACTGGCCAAGTTTGAATGGAAGGTGATATTGAAAATTTCTTCCCTCTTGATGTGATAAGGAACAATGAAAAAATGAATTGAATTTTAGCACATTTATTATGCCTCTAATTTTTTCTTCTGAATATATTGTTGTACTTAATTAATTTTCCTAATACATATTAAATACATTATTAAATGAAATATTATACGTTAATAAAGATTTACAGTATGCCATCAAAAAACCTAAATGTAGAGTAAGTCTCGTATAAAGGGAATATTCTTCAATATAGGTCAAAAAGTGAAAAATTGTGCCAGTGGTAGGAGGCTTTAAACAGCGAAAATAATTTATGAGAGGGTACCTGTGTTCCATTCAAACCCCTCACAATATGTACTTTTTCAATAGTATATATATTAGTATATTTGAGTTTATATTCGAATGAGAGTAAGCTCTTTTATCATGAGAGAAATAAATTAATTAAGTTAAGGAGTTACATTGGTGTATATATTTATTTGGAAATTCACTTCTACCATAAAAGGTCATTAAAACCGATCAACTTCACCCGACAGGTGTCGCGGGAAAAGAGCATTTGACAGTATTGCAATGTAGCGAGTCCTATAAATTGAACGTTAATGAAGCTTAGTTTGTGTACAGTTCAACAGATTTTGAAGTATAAAAGATAAAAGGTTTTTAAGATGGTTTCAGAGATCGACGAGTAAGGTATCAGGCGAATACCATTTGACGCTTTTTGAATTCTAAAACCTTGATGGGGACGGTGAGCTACCAAGCCCCATAATTAAGTTTCTTTTTAAAGGTTAACTTGTGTACATTTCAAATTATTTAAAAATATAAACCATAAAAGATGATTAAAGCTGTTCAACATCAGCCGATGGGACAATTGTCAGGTAGTATTCGGTTTTAACGCCTTCAATGTTCATTTTGCACATAACGTAAGGTCACCTAACCGTAGCCGCCGCGTACAAATACGTACAAACCAGCGAAACGGTTAAAAAGGAAATTGACTTGTGTGATGAAAGGAATTGAAATAAAGTTTTATTTGTGTTTTTGGATCTTTACCGTTTGGGGGCTAGCAGCGAATTTTAATGAAAATCGTTATACTAATGTAGTTTTGGTCACTGATTTAAAAAATAACTCTTTTTTTGGAGAAATGAAAAACAAACATGTTAGAGCACTTTGAATAATTAAAAGAAAATATCATGACTTAACCTAACCAATCGTCAAGAGCGTACAGTTGACCTAACCGGCCATTCAATTGACCTAACTGGGCATTAATTCTTGATTTTTTCTGCTACTTTTACAGATCTGCCGGGATCCTTCAAAGAACGTATTCTTCGTAAAGTTGCACTTTTTACCGTTTGACCAACGCTTTTGGCAACGAAAGAACTGGGTATTTTTATCAAAGGAACACACTTTCCCACACTTAGAGCACTTTTTCATAAACAGTAGCAGTTTGTGACTCTTGCTAAATTTAACACAATCCTCTGTAACTAGTTTAAGCTAATCAAAACACATATTAATTATTTAAAGTGCTCTAACATGTTTATTCTTCATTTCTCCAAAAAAAGAAAGTTATTTTTGAAATCAGTGACCAAAACTACATTAGTATACCAATTTTCATTAAAATTCGCCGCTAGCCCTCAAACGGAAAAGACCCTTTTTTTCTGAGAATTAAATATATTTGCTGTATTTCCACACTTGAGAAAAATAATTTATTATTCGGTTTTCTCTAAGAACGAAATATTTGCTGTATGTTTACAATTGAGAAAAATTGTAAAGAATAATACAGAATATAAATGCTCATTATAATGGTCTACCATTAATGTTCTTGGCTTCATCTTATTATTAACCGCATATATCGCTGTCATGAACACGCCTCATTTGTTGAAGTTCTATTGCGCCTATGTGTATAGGTTCGGTTAGGTTAGATTAGATAACTATACTCTGTATTCATAGTAGTATTGTGTCGGCGTGCTACATTTTATCAGGTGGTCTCTAAACCTTATATACTTTCAATTTTTTTACTTTTTACCTTTTAAAATGGTGACCGCTAAAGTTTATAGTATTACGTCACACACACACACACACACACACATATATATATATATATATATATATATATATATATATATATATATATATATGATGTGAACCCCAAGGAAAAAGAAAAATTATTCCAAGGCCTTTCGTGTATTCAGAAGTACACCTCGCTGACGAGGTGTACTTCTGAATACACGAAAAGTCTTGAAATAATT
>JAJOZX010002359.1:282500-312500 GCA_023014485.1 Bathynomus jamesi | reverse complement strand
CTCTCTCTCTCTCTTTTCCTCTCTCCCGGGAACATAATACAACCTAGAGTAGCGTAGCCTATCCTAACCTGACCTATTGTATAACCCCTTACGCCGTGAATTTTGTAGGGTTAAGTTATGATTGCGTGTATTTGAAACGTTAGCGATTTGTACCATTCGTCCTTAAAGGGTTAAGATTCAAAATGAATGTCAAACGCTGATATAACCTCCCTGTCTAAAAAATTATTTACTTTTATTAATAGTAAAATAAATACATTAGTATTACAATTTACAATGACAAACAGAACTTCCCTCTCCCCCCACTCTCTCTCTCTCTCACTCTTTCTCCCGGGACATAATATAACCTAATCTAACGTGGCCTACTCTAGCCTAACTTATTGTTTAAGATTTAAATTGAATGTCAAACGCTATTATAGCCTCCCCGTCTACAAAAATTGTTTACCTTTATTAACACTAAAATAAATACATTGGTTTTACAATTTAAAATGACATAAACAATTGTGAAGCTTGATTATTTGTTTTATTCAATTTGGCCCTCAAGCTTTAGGCATTACTTGAAGCTTATTAAAAATAAAACATGTTTCTCACTCCTCCACCAACCACTGT
This sequence comes from Bathynomus jamesi, assembly GCA_023014485.1. NCBI lineage: Eukaryota > Metazoa > Arthropoda > Malacostraca > Isopoda > Cirolanidae > Bathynomus > Bathynomus jamesi. The sequence goes on along the minus strand of JAJOZX010002359.1, from coordinate 311,894 downwards.
ACCTTTGAGATACAATATATAACCGTATATATATATATATATACAGTATATACATATGTGTATATATATACACATTCTATTTTTATATTTTACCAACACCGAAATCGAAATTTAATTGTTAGTCCTCACCCCACATCACTACATCATCTGACGTGAGAAACATTAGATTTAAATACTTATGGTTATTATTTGATCAAGTGATCGAAATTATGCAAGATTTTGTCACATATACGGTCATAGAAACAGGAACCAAACACCAGCGGTATAATTTCCGTTTTATTAACAAAATATAGTGATAAACTAATTAATCATTTAACGAAACGGTAAATATGTCGAGGTTTCAACTTGATTTTAAACGAATTACATTCACAATATTTTTTATTTCAGCATTTAAATCATTCCACAGTTTTAATACATTGAAAATGGGCAGTTTTTGAGATGAAGACAATCTATATTTGAGGAATAACATGGTTTGGCCTATTTCTGATCTGATATGTGGGGGTTCTTGTTGAGTTACAAAATATCTATTTACCCGTGGAGATAAGCGCGATAGTATTCTAAACAATGCTTAACATAAGAATTATATAAATTACAAATGCTGGAGGTATTGAAAAAACGTGTAAGACAAAAGGGCGCTCCTCCAACAAGCCAGACGAAGAGTGTAAAAGAGCAGCTCACTACTTCACCATGCCAGGCCTAGAGACGGGGTCACCTATCCGAGCCTAACCTAACCTATGCATACCCTAGCCGGGGCATAATATAACTTAACGCAGCCTAACCGGGTATAATAAAACCTAAACTAGCGAAGCGGTAGCAACATAACACCAAGCTTAACCTAGCCTAAACTAACCTAGCATTTTAACCTGTCCATCTATCTATCTATCAAGAGAACAACTCGCTCCTACACCAAACTATAACAAGATAATATTAGACGCATGAATGAAATGGACTAAAATATAAATCGAAGAAAAAGTTAATCAAATGTATGTATGTACGTATGTACGTGTATAGGTATACATATATGTATGTGTTCGTGGGCGTTTGTATATATATATATGAGTATAGAGAGAAAATATATAAAAGCGTATTTATATATGTATAAAATAAAAATGGGGATCATATAAGGGGTATAAATAAAATAAAATTATATGGTATGAAAATAGATACTTTAAAAGTAATAAATAATAAAATAATAATAATAATAATAATAATAATAATAATAATAATAATGGTAATAAGGCTCAATGATACTCACAGTAACGAGGAGGGGGGAACTAAATTAGCTCCAGTTTGTGTAAAGAAAGACAGAACGTAGGACACTCATTACGACTGATACAGGTAAGTAGCGCTATCTTGGGGAGGAGACACAAACATACGGTGCAACATGCTCCTGAAGAATCATGCACCAGGACTGAAAATCAATTCGTTTAATTTAAAAACATTTGTTTAATAAACTTCAAAAGAATTCCACACCCAAAGAATTTCATTTAACAATTTCACTACCAAAAGAATTAAAACACTTTATTAATAATTTCACTCATTACTTAATTCAAAAAGCGATTAACTTCACTTCAGAGTCCCATGCTTCATATAATTTATCCATTTCAACTCCTTGCTTAAGATTTCCATCAAATTATATGCAGTACTTTTTTTATCACATCCAGAATCTATTTGAAAGTTTATCCAGAGTCCATAATTCATGTAATCTCAATTAACACCTCATTTATTTTGTACAAAAACTTCAAAAACACTTCACAGCCCAAAAATCTCATTTAATGATTTCACGGCCAAAAGAATTAAAACACTTTCTTAATAATTTCACTCACTGCTTAATTCAAAAATAATTAATTCCACTTTCAATTACTTGCTTAAGATTTCCACTACGCTCAATTATATAACGTACTTACTTGAAATATAGAGATGTCTTAAAACTGGAAGACGAATTTTAAAAATTGTGGGAGGGATTCGTATCGCATTAGCCGCTTCCATAGTTTATGGTCCAGCAAGAACATATGTTTATTACCTTACCTGTGATATATATATATATATATATATCAGCTTTTACAGCCCTAAATCTAAAAATAATTTTGAAACAAAGCACTAATCCCTTCCATAATTTACGGTGGCGATAGCACGTCTGTATGACCTGCTTTATTTCCTTACATGATACAGGTGAAGCTTGGTGCGGAGTGAAACTCGAACTCGTATGGGCGAACCGATCATAAAATTTGGTCCTTTCTTATCGATATTTAAAATTCGCTTCTCTATCAAATCGGGTCGAGCAGGCGGATCCACCTGCTCGACCCGGTGTGGTAGAGGAGCATCAAGTTTTAAGTATTGAGAAGACTTTTATGATTCTTAGAAGTTGTGAAGTGTATGGGAAAGGCTTGGCAACTCAGTTCGGCCCTAGGCGTTCGAGTTTCACTCTGTATCATGCTTCACCTGTATCAAGTAAGGAAATAAAGCAGGTCATACAGACGTGCTATCGCCACCGTAAATTATGGAAGGGATTAGTGCTTTGTTTTAAAATTATTTTTAGATTTAGGGCTGTAAAAGCTGATATATATATGTAGTGGATCGACATAAAATAGACCAACAAATAGACAGAAAAATTCTTCTTTCCACGCCTTCATCGGACAGACTTCGAAGGCACACGTGGCCAAGGAATCAGAAAACAATGAAGCATCTGTTTTTCTTCCAAAGGCCGCCAAAAGCGAGCCCTTAGCAAGTAAAGTACGCGGGAACAAGGCTTCTCAAGATTTGGAGCGAAAGTCCGCGTCACCGAAGTAATATAAGCGAGATTCCACTCTCACTCTCACACAATCGCTTTCCACCTCACCAAGCAGATCTCATCACGTCAACCGCCCTCCGGCTTCCCGCCGGAGGAGCGGCCTGCTACTTCCCTCAAGGCCTATGATCTATCATCAAGTAAGACCTTTTACAGACCGCCTGCAGAAGCAATCCTTCGAAGCCCAACCAGAATCACTTCGGGCCTACGGTCTACGAGGTCAGCCTTCAAGTTTCTCTAACGTCTACGAGAGATATTCAGCACCTCAGGCCTACGTCTGCAAGCTCATTTATTGGCCATCCTGCACCTCGAGAAGTAACATCACCTCAGGCCTACGTTCTACGAAGCATACATCAAGCATCTCCATCATCTCGAGAGGCTTAACAGACAACGACAACTCAAGCCTACGGTAATAGGTTCCTCTTCAACCATCCTTCAACAGAGTTTCCATCGTCCCGGTAAAATAAGTGCATCCTTTTCTAAGTACTCTGGTAAAGCCTACATCAGCTTACCGCCGAACGGTAGACTATGCCCCAAGTGTAATTAAGCGTTCCAACTGAATCTCGTTAAAGAACGCAGTAGGCCTATTATCCAATTCAAGTGTCATTCCGAAACGTAATTCCGCGTATCATTCGTTATTGGGTTCAATTCATATATTTATGCAACTAAATATTCTCTTTGCGTAATCACTTAGCATCACATAATGGCCTGATTTATAAACGATATTTTTGTAACCATTGTCAAGCATTCAATCCATTATTGTTGGGCCGCATCATTCATTCTGTGTCATTACTAGGCCCATTCAATCATCTAGCCCACTTAATCAGAGTGTCACGCACACACAGTTCTGCATTATTTATATCATTTACTAGGCCCATTCAATGTACCATTTTGCATGTCATTTTTATATCATCAATGAATGTATTATGTGTCAATTTAAGCTATTAACATTCATCTTATTAGCTAAGTTCCATGTCATCAGCATAACGTAAAGGCTAGCCATAATCACTGTCAATCCTTTGTTAATTACTGTAAATAAATAAACATCAATATTTTCATAATAAAATACAAAACAATAAGTTAATTTTATAACCTTAATATTAACTTGCTTGGGTGTAATCCAAGCTGGTGACCCTCGTTGCAATTCATGTCACTTCCAATAGTATGGTGGGCCTACTCCATTAGCTACTTCCCAATCGGTGATACTGTATGACATCATAAATTATTAACCCAGACTATCATTAATACTCAGTCGTTGCATCAATTAATCATTAGCATACAATCAAATCATTATCACCTTAAACGGCTAAAACTAGGTAAATTATATATATATATATATATATATATATCCCCGCAAGGGGGTTCTAAGCTCGTGCTCTTGAGTGCTCTTTGTGCTCGTTTGTACGTGCTTGTTCCTGGAGGTTTCACGTGCGCCCTCCCGGCCCTAGCACCCAAGGATGATGGGGCTCGACCCTGCAGTCCTTGTCATCCTTGGTCTTTTTCCACTTCGACTGTCCCCTCCACCCTTTCTTTTTCCTCTGTCTTTCCTCTCACTTTTTCTTTGTTTTTCCGCTGAGATATGCCCTTTAAATAGAGGCGAATCGGTTCTTCCTGAACTAAAAAAAAAAAAAATATATATATATATATATATATATATATATGTATATCACAGGTAAGGTAATAAACAGATGTTCTAGCTGGACCACAAATTATGGATGCGGCTAATGCGATACGAATCCCTCCCACAATTTTTAAAATTCGTCTTCCAGTTTTAAGACATCTCTATATTTCAAATAAACTTTCATTTAGAATCGGGAAGCGTTGAAATAAGGAAGTACCTTATATAATTATGCGTAGTGGAAATCTTAAGCAAGGAATTGAAAATGGAATTAATTATTTTTGAATTAAGCAGTGAGTGAAAGAAATTGTTTTAATTCTTTTGGCCGTGAAATTATTAAATGAGATTCTTTGGGCTGTGAAGTGTTTTTGAAGTTTTTGTACAAAATAAATGAAGTGTTAATGGAGATTACATGAATTAAGGACTCTGGGTAAACTTTCAAATAGATTCTGGATGTGATAACAAAAAGTACTGCATATAATTTGATGGAACTCTTAAGCAAGGAGTTGAAATGGATAAATTACATGAAGCATGGGACTCTGAAGTGAAGTTAATCGCTTTTTGAATTAAGCAATGAGTAAAATTATTAATAAAGTGTATTAATTCTTTTGGTAGTGAAATTGTTAAATGAAATTCTTTATGTGTGAAATTCTTTGGGTGTGAAATTCTTTTGAAGTTTACTAAACAAATGTTTTTAAATTAAATGAGTTGATTTTCAGTCCAGGTGCATGATTCTTCAGGAGCATGTTGCACCGCATGTTTGTGTCTCCTCCCCAAGATAGCGCTACTTACCTGTATCAGTCGTAATGAGTGTCCTACGTTCTCAGTCTTTCTTTACACAAACTGGAGCTAATTTAGTTCTCCACTCCTCGTTACTGTAAGTATCATTCAGCCTTATCACCATTATTATTAGTATTATTATTATTTACTTTTAAAGTATGTATTTTCATACCATATAATTTTATTTTATTTATACCCCTTATACGATCCCCATTTTTGTTTTACATATATATATAAATATACACACAGTCTGTTATATATTTTCTCTCTGTACTCATGCATATATATATATATATTTATATATACACGCCCACGCACACACATATATGTATACCTATACACGTACAGTACATACATGCATACATACATTTGATTAATTTTTTCTTCGATTTATATTTTACTCTATTTCATTCATGCGTTTAATATTATCCTGTTATGGCTTGGTGTAGGAGCGAGTTGTTCTCTTGATAGATAGAGAGATGGATAGGTTAAAATGCTAGGTTAGTTTAGGCTAGGTTAGGTTTGGTGTTATGTTGGTACCGCTTCGCTAGTTTAGGTTTTATTATACCCGGTTAGGCTGCGTTAGGTTATATTATGCCACGGCTAGGGTATGCATAGGTTAGGTTAGGTTAGGCTCGGATAGGTGACCCCGTCTCTAGGCCTGGCATGGTGAAGTAGTGAGCTGCTCTCTTCCACTCTTCGTCTGGCTTGTTGGAGGAGCGACCTGCTGTCTTACACGTTTTTTCAATACCTCCAGCATCTGTAATTTATGTAATTCTTATGTTAAGCATTGTTTAGAATACTATCGCGCTTATCTCCACGGGTAAATAGATATTTTGTAAATCATCGTAAAAAAAACCTTCATATCAGATCAGAAATAGGCCAAAGCATGTTATTCCTCAAATATAGATTGTCTTCATCTCAAAAACTGCCCATTTTCAATGGATTAAATCTGTGGAATGATTTAAATGCTGAGATAAAAAATATTGTGAATGTAATTCCTTTAAAATCAAGTTGAAACCTCGACATATTTACCGTTTTGTTAAATGATTAATTAGTTATCACTATATTTTGTTAATAAAACGGAAATTATACCCGCTGGTGTTAGGTTCCTGTTTCTATGAGCGAATATGTGACAAAACCTTGCATAATTTCGAACACTTGATCAAATAATAACCATGAGTATTTAAATCTGACATTTCTCACGTCAGATGATGTAGTGATGTGCGATGAGTACTAAGAATTAAATTTCAATTTCGGTGTTGGTAAAATATAAAAATATATATATGTATACTGTGTATTATATATATATATATATATATATATACGGTTATACATTGCATCTCAACGGTATAGTGGTTGGTGGAAGAGTGAGAAACATGTTTTATTTTTAATAAGCGTCAAGTAATGCCTAAAGCTTGAGGGCCAAATTGAATAAAATAAATAGTCAAGCTTCACTATTGTTTATGTCATTTTAAGTTGTAAAACCAAGGTATTTCTTTTACTGTTAATAAAGGTAGATAATTTTGGTAGAAGGGGAGGCAATAATATCAGCGTTTGACATTCAATTTGAATTTTAAACAATAAGTTAGTCTAGGTTAGTCCACGTTAGGTTAGGTTATATTATGTCCCGGGAGAGAGAGAGAGAGAGAGAGAGAGAGAGAGAAGTTCTGTATGTCATTGTAAATTGTAATACCAATGTATTTATTTTACTATTATTAAAGTTTTATAATTTTTTAGACGGGGAGGTTACGATATCAGCGTTTGACATTGAGTTTCAATCTTAACCCTTTAAGGACGAACGTTCCAAATCGTTAACGTTTCAAGTACACGCATTCATAACTTAACCCTACAAAATTCAGGCCTTAAGGGGTTATGCAATAAGTCAGGCTAGGATAGGCTACGCTAGGTTAGGTTGTATAATGTTCCCGAGAGAGAGAGAGAGAGAAGTTCTGCTTGGAAAATAATCAATATTGTTTCATCAATACTTATGGAGCTCATTGTGCATATGCTTAATACATCGCAGGTTGATTAATTTAGAAATAACTGAAGCTTGAAAATGTCGTAAATTAACGTACTTAAATTTCTCGTCCGAGACGAAGCACTGAAACATATTTACTCATACCGTCGCGGATTTCCTGTGATAATCTGTGTTAACGAATTTGCTCTCATTTTTATGAGGGATTTACTGACATTGGGGATTAAAACTGGACATCTGGGAAGGTCGTATCGGCTTATGTTAACGAGAATATATATATATATACATATATATATATATATCGGCTTCTGCGTTCACGTAAAATAATTTTAAAAAAATTATGGGGGGGAACCCAACCCATTAACCGTTAGATATAGAAATACATCTCAATCGCTGAAAAACCCGTTTGTTATTCACATTTTAAATTCGATGTTATATATTAATTTCCGCCAAACTGATAGCTTCACTGATTGTAAAACACGTGTAAACAAATTTTATTTTTAATGAATAATTCTTAAGCAGGCGTATATAATATATATATATTACCATCAACTTGTTAATTCATGCATGACTAGAGTTTTACATTCCATTTTTCGAAGTTTAATATAAGTGTATATATATATATATATATATATATATGTTAACCCCTCCTTCTATGGCCTTGGTTCGAAGTCGACGGGGGTTCTGGTTAGGAGGCAGCAACGTATCTGTAACTTGCATTAGTTTCTTCTATACTACATTCCAAGTTCTTTTTTAGTGGCTCGGAGGATTCCTTGAAAATTAATAACTTCTCTGAAGATTCCCTGATGCTTCTTATAACTAATCAGGAAATTATTTTTTTCTACTTTATTGACTGAGTTCTCGGACGAGAGCACGGCTCGAAGGAAAAGATAAAAAACTTCCTTTTACTGTAATTTACTTCTAAAAATGTACAGGTAGTGCTCTGAATTTACAGGGGTAGAGGTTCGACCTCTTTCGACCATGGCTCAGGCCGGAATCTAAAAGAGAAGAGGCCCTCGGCCTCCTCGAGGAGGGCTCCGACCTCCTCGCTGAAGGGCTGCTTAGACAGGAGTGATTGAATTTACAATACAAGAATTAAATAAGTCTAAATTTTTGGGGGAGTGCAGTTTGAAGGTTAAGTTTCCCCCTTTAAACACATGATCAGATTTTTGAAAGCTTCCAAATAAAAATTATAAAAATTAAAATAATCGTATTTTCGCCGAGTATACATTTCTAAAGGGCGACATAATTACATTGAATACAATCTAATTATCAGGTCATCCCATAAGTTATGTCGTTTTTTAGATCGGAATTTGAAGGACAAAATAAAACAACTGAAACTTTTTAATCTTGTGTATATTTTCCGTCGGAATCAATGACACTCTGCCAACGTCCTACAAGCTTTTCGATGCCATGTTGATAAAATTCAGGCGGTTTTGAGGCAAAAAACGTAAATAGACTGGTGTGCAGGTCATCTAAAGAAGTATACTGTTTCTCGTCAACATAGTTTTGCAGACTCCTGAAGAGATGATAATCTGAAGGCGCAAGGTCTGGAGAATATGGAGTATGTGGAATTTTTTCCAACCCAAGCTCCTCAATTTTTGCAGAAGTGATCCGAGCGGTATGAGGACGTGCGTTGTCGTGGTGGAACACGATTCCTTTCCGATTAACCAATCGATCCAGCTGTTGACAGTAGACTTGAGCGGTGATTGTTCGGTTGTGTGGTAAGGTTCCAAAGTGTACTACACCACCTTTATCCCACCAAACACTAAGCAAAACCTTCCGAGGGTGAAGATTTGGTTTTGGCTGTGGTGTCGCTGGTTCTCCGGCATAAACCTACTGTCGACGGCGCTTAACATTCTGGTACAGTATCCACTTTTCATCACCAGTCACTAAACGGTGCAAAAACGGATCTTGGAGTTCACGGGAATGAAGAGCTGTGCTAATGTTTACCCGCACCCTCAGATTGTCGACCGACAATTCATGTGGCACCCATTTTCCTAACTTAGACACTTTCCCGAGTTGTTGCAAATGTCGATGGATGGTGGACAGGGATGAATTGAGTTTCTGGGCGAATTCTTCGACAGTTGTTGAAGTCTTCTTCAAGTGCGGCTAACAGCAGGTCATCATCAAACTCAACAGCGCGTCCAGAGCGTGCTGCATCTGTCAAACAGCAGTCACCTTTACTAAACTTTTGAAACCATCTTTGACATTTCCTCACATGCAGAATATCGTTGCCATAAACGTCTTGAATGTTTCGCGTTGCTTCAGTAGCACTATTCCCTTTTTTGAACTCGTAAAACATTATATGCCTGATATGTTCTTCTGATACCGCTATGTTTATGAGGGGTTCACATAAAGCAAAACACACGTCTTCACTGGTCAAGGTCTGTAAAGTATGTAGCGAAACACGATACATCTCCTCTTAGATACAACCTTCGGAAAATTTATGCTTAAACCGAGTAGGGCTAGTTTAAACTTAATATATCGTAAAAAACGACATTACTTATGGGATGATCTGATACATCACTTAGTACACTGTAATTTTGGTCTACAACAACTATGATTACAATTACGGATTAATTTACATTCACTTATTATCGTCAGTTACAGTTTCATTAAAGTACATTAATTACATTATATTAAATTATTATCGTTAATTACAATTAAACGGTTAAGAATCGCTTTGTTTTGTTTTTACAGTGTTTCATATTTATAGACAATTAAGATGTTAGGAATATAACACAACGTACATGGGCACATACGGTATATAATATGTATATATATATATATATATATATATATATATATATATAAAACAAAACGCATAATAATGTTCTATAAATTCGAATTAGAGCGAGGGGAGGTATTCATCTCAGAAGCGTTGCTTTTGCTGTGGTTAGCGGAATTTTACCACTTGCACAAGCATTTATGAATATCCTGCGAGGGTTGAACGCACTTAAAAGAAAAAAGAAAAAAATAATACATGCGAACGTATTTGCACGACTTTGAACGAACAGGTACGGATGCATAAAGTTTTGCACATATTTCGTAGACTGACACGAGTAAAAATAAATATTTAATAAAATTGATATAGGATAACGGTCAAGATAATATATGGACGTATGGATGAATATGGTCGAATAATAATATTTATACTACATAACACCAGACAGGACACAACACATAAATAATGACTTATGGAGAATGAAGTTTTTATTATTATTATTAAAGAATTTACCATACATTGAATACGGAAGATGTCTACATACTAAACAGGTGATTCAGTGTTCAAGGTATGGAAACGTGAAGGAAATTAAGTTACTTTTATGACGTCATATTTATTCAAATTATCTCATACGTACAGTGTAAGTCATTATTTGGGAGGATTTAAAAGAAACGAATTAGAGACAAAGAGTGGGTATTAAGGACTAAGAAGTACAACTACGAGTTCCAATCCTGTTATATGCAATGTGTACGCATAATCTAATAAAATTTAGGGACGAGGGTTAGATGCAAGACAACCATAATAGAATAGCACAATAGAAAGCACAAATCGAAATTCTATCCAAACTCGCTCAGGCGATTTTGGTTTCTCATGTAAAAATGAATATTGATTATATAGGAATTATTCATTGTTCATTTTTACAGGGCTCTTCCCTTTAGAATGATATTAACACAACAACATAATACAATACAATTGAGAAAATAACATCCTAACGAATTCAAATTAGATGATGACGAATTTTTCTCTTACAATACAAATTTTATACAGAACAAGTGAATTCGGGTGGTTGAGTTTAACGCACAGTAAGCAAATCTTCAACGTTGCTCTTGCTTAGAGAGTTATTATAAAATATAAAAATTCAAAGCTTAATACTTTAATTTTATACAAACAGAATAAAATGATTAATACGTTAATTTAGACAAACAATGATATTATTAAATTTTACAAATATTTTGTTATCATGATCGTACATTTAATAAACTAATTTTATTGATTAGTGTAGGTGAAAATCGAATTACGTAATGGATGATGTATAGACCTGTTGTCAAATGTGTATTTGTGTGCATTAGGTACAGAGTGTAGTGGTTGGTGATATGTCCAAATGGGGAAAAGGGATTTATCGTTGAATTTATACGTAAATGCGCATACGTATGTACACGTGTACGTAGAACATGAGTATTGAGTATGTGGATTATGAGAGTGATTGTTTCATCCCGTGAAGAACTAGATCATTAGTGGTCATTGGTGGATTAGGATTATATCTGTATTTAGGGTGGATCGATTTTACATTATTTTCGATTTCCATATTCTAATAGAGACAAACACTTGCGCATGCATGAGAAAATAGCCTCTGCAAAATCTTAGCTTAATAGGTAATCATCTTCTGCCCCCGGCAGAGCGATGAAAATCATATTTTAGTAGCCCAAACGTATTTTTCTTATAATTTTTACAATATTTCAATATGCATCAAAATTATTCCTAATAACTATAAAGTCGATGAAAAAGACCTCATATGATCGTTTTTCCAAGCGCGTTGTCCTACGTTAATATCTTTTGCCCCCGGCAACAACGTCAAATGTTGAAAAAATAGGTAATTTATATACATATTTTCAGATCGGCTCTTTGTCTTAAATAATGCATTTATATATTTCCCATAGCATTTATATCGTTGCTTAGGCAAGAAATAACACACACGCAAAATTTTATGACTCTAGGCTAGGGATTACAGGTCATCTCTGGTGAGTGCTGCCAGCAGCAGCTGCCACTGATGCGCCAGTACGCACTGCGCAGTTCTCTCAGTTGCCTTTTGACAGCGTCGAAGGCAGGTGTGTATTTTGCAGCTGGCTCCTCGAGTCCTCGTGTGTGTGTGTGTGTGTGTGTGTGGCTCCTCACTCAGAGTCCTCAGTGTGCTCAATCTCTCTGCTCATATCCTTGTTTGTTTTTCTCATAACTCTGTTTTTTTCGATTTTATTGCGTAACAGAACAATACATTATTCTTTAATCTTTACAGGATGGCTACCGCTACAACTAGAAGATCGGTTACGTGTCCAATATTTGGTGCTGGGAAAGATTTGAATTTGCGATGTTTTCCCACATGTGAAGATGTGATGCAATACTACCATCATGTGAGAACTGAGTTGAGATCATCAAAGAAGGAACCTCCATTCAAAGACATCGCCGCTGTGGTCACGGAGAGACTGGAATACTTGTGGAAATTAGCTTCCATTCCAACAGTTTCGACAGCACGGATAAATCAAATGTTGAAAAGTTATCGTGATAAAATGGCTAACATCATCAAATCACTGAACCCGAAAAAGAAGAACGAATCGTTACAGAAAAATCTTGAGGCCTTCAAGAAATCAACTAAGACCACCTTATTTGACATATCGGCTTGTAAATGCCCTGATTTGACAAAATGCAGCTGCCCTCGTGAACGACGAGTACCACTGAAAGAGCAACAGTTTTTACTCGACCAAAGAAGTGATCGCAAAATGGCAATAGGAACTTTGGATGTTGAAACAACAAATAAAAACGAGATGACTCTTGCAAGAAGATTGGCGATATTGAAACAAGAAGGAATAGCAAAACATCAAGAGCCGTCGACTAGTAAACGACAAGAAACTTCTCAAGAACAACCTTCTTCGTCAGCCTCTAGTGAAACCGAGGATACATCTATAGAATCATCGTCATCGTATGAACTAACACCGAGAGATAAACATGACATGAAGGAAAAAACACGAATGAAACTCCAGGTACTTGCTGAAGCTTGTGATCGTACGGGCGTCTCAGACAGAGCTGCTTCATTTATTGCTTCTTCGTTGTTAGAGGATGTTGGCTGGATACGAGAAGATGATGTCAGTTCAGTGATTGATCGAAATAAGATAAGAAGAGCTAGAAAAAGAGTTCGTTCTGAGCATCAGCAAGATGACAAGATCACGCTACCATTACAGGGCATTTTCTTTGACGGACGTAAAGATAAAACAAATGACACAAGAAGAAATAGACAATGTGAAGCATAGAAGGACTGTGGTAGAAGAGCATATAGTTTTAGTTCAAGAACCCGAATCCCAGTACATGGGGCATTTCACTCCTGCATCAGGTTCTGCCACTGCAATAACATCAGGTATCAACTTTCTAGAGACTAACAATATTAGCACGGACGACATTGTGGCTATCGGCTGTGATGGTACCGCAGTGAACACGGGTCGAAAGGGTGGAGCCATTCGTATGACTGAAATGAAACTACAAAGGCCAGTTCAGTGGATCATATGCCTATTACACGGTAATGAATTATCACTGCGACACCTCATTCAAGACTTGGACGGCAAAACAACTGGGCCAATGGGCTTTACTGGACCAGTTGGAAAACAACTGAACGACTGCGAAAAACTTCCAATTACAGAATTCGATGCCATTCCATCTCCCGACATTGACATAGATGATGCCGAGTTGAGCACTGACCAAAAATATTTGTTAGGCATCTACAGAGCAGTGTCGAGCGGTAGCTGCTCTTCAGCTCTCGCGGCTCGAAATCCAGGTAAGATGGCGCATTCCAGGTGGCTGACAACAGCAAATAGATTTCTGCGCCTCTATGTTTCAACCAGTGAACCCTCCAGCACCTTCAACGAAATTGTGCGATTCATTATGACAGTTTACGCACCAATTTGGTTTAAGATAAAGAAAAACTCCAGTTCCACTGAGGGCGCAAAACATTTTTTCGAAATGATGCGTCTCTCTCAGACCATGCCTCAAAGATCTAAGACAATCGCCAACAAAGTCCTCCGTAGAAATTCTTTCTTTGCTCACCAGAAAATGTTTTGATCTCCATGCTACATGCCGATGAGCAACACATAAGAGAATTGGGATGGAGAAGAATATTAAAAGCACGATCAAAACAATCACCAGCGGGGGAAATTCGAGCCTTCGCCATGCCTGAGCTGCTCTACGATAGTCAAAACTATTACGAAATGATCAACTGGCAAACGGCTGAGGTGACCGAACCCCCCGTTACAAAAACAATACCTGATACCCGAATAAAAGAGTTTGTTGAGACGGGAGACCAGCCTGATGGACTGATCCCACTATTCCCTTGTCATACTCAAGCGGTCGAGAGACTCATCAAATTAGTAACCGAAGCCTCTGCCAGTGTAAGTGGAATAGAAGAGAGGGACGGATTCATCCGCTCCCGTCTCATTCCCGAACAAAAATTCCACGATTTGATTCTAAGAAAGATTACCGTATGTAAATCGACATGCAGCCAAAGGAAGGGTGGTTGGGGCTGGATAGGGTGGAACTCGACGTACAGCCACCTCCTCGTGGTGAGTTCTGGGTTGCTAATTTTATAAAATTAGCAAGCGAGGAGCTGTACTTAGTACTTATCGTACTTATAACATCGCATTAACGTAATTATAATCCACATTTAGACTTTTCTCGGGGACAGAAGATATTACTCTAGAGTCATAAAATTTTGCGTGTGTTATTTCATGCCTAAGCAACGATATAAATGCTATGGGAAATATATAAATGCATTATTTAAGACAAAGAGCCGATCTGAAAATATGTATATAAATTACCTATTTTTTCAACATTTGACGTTGTTGCCAGGGGCAAAAGATATTAACGTAGGACAACGCACTTGGAAAAACGATCATTTGAGGTCTTTTTCATCGACTTTATAGTTATTAGGAATAACTTTGATGCATATTGAAATATTTTAAAAATTATAAGAAAAATACGTTTTTGACTACTAAAATATGATTTTCATCGCTCTGCCGGGGGCAGAAGATGATTACCTATTAAGCTAAGATTTTGCAGAGGCTATTTCCTCATGCATGCGCAAGGTTTTGCCTCTATTAGAATATGGAAATCGAAATAAATGTAAAATCGATCCACCCTAGGCCGCCTTATACTGAGTATAAGCCCTATCTCTACTCTTTATAATGTCTCCTACTCTAGAAGTAAACCACAAGGGCTTGTTGTTTACTTTCGTACGCTTAATTTTGTACGGTACACATTCTTCATTTATAGTCCTAAATACTGTTTCAAACGATTCCCATATTAGTTTTGCGTTGGAGATCCCCATTATGTTTTCCCAATTGACGTGTGACAATTCATTTCAAGTTTTTATATACAAATGCTTTTAAGTGGTCAGTTGCTGAGTTATTACTTTTATTTTTATTTTAAGCACCAGTGATGAGCTGGATCATTGTATTGGGGTATTCTAATAATCAGCGGAAGAAATCGTACTCCGTAGCACTGAGGCGAAAGGGGGCGATGAAAATGAATTGGAAGTTTTAAACGAAAGTTGCCAAGCCTCTAGACTTTAGAAGGCAGCATCAGGATTTTGAGCTGATCGCGCAGATAGTGTAATTTTTTTTATTTTTCTATATTAGACGATCAGGAATAAGGACAAAGCCGATCACATTTTTCTGTTTATTATTGTTATTATTACATGGTAAATTAAGCGTAAAATTTGAATATATACAGTATGTGGAAAAGGTTTTACACAGGAAATAAATATTTGTTAAAATTTAAAAATGTCATTCTGTTTGTATAAATTAAAGTATTAATCCGTTAAATTTTTAATATTTGTATAAATTGCCTGAATGCCCAGTAGATTGTCTGACATCTTACGATGAGCCTTAAGACGTTCTCCACAGACGCCACATCTATAATCTTAAACAGACACCTAAATTTTAAGTGTTCTTTTCAGCTAATATAAATCACATAACGGAGTTAAGCATAAAACCAAAATTATATAAATTCATTTGCTAATATCATTATTAGACAACCTTTGCAAACTTAAGAATATTTTGTAAACGTGGCACTACTGGAGCTTCTCCAGGGCAAAGTGCAAACACTTTGAGTCAGTCGAAGTAGTCTCACCCGTCTGGTGAGTGCGTGCCTCGCCCTTTGGGCGTTAATAATTCTCTAAGCAAGAGTACTGTTAAGGATTTGATTTTCTCATTACTCTGCATTGTAAAAGAAATTTAATATCTTAAAAGTGATCTATCCTTGTAAAATAAAGACTGAAAAGGTAACTCGTCATTTATAGCCTTCCACAAGAGAAGCATTCCACCCCTACAACGGATTGAGGGAGGGGACGCCATTGACCGAAGGATAACATTGTCGTAACTCGCAGTCAGATTAAGTAAGTTTGAAAAGAAGAACGTGAACATAAGCAGTATAAACTTCACTGTCGGCGCAAGGAAACGACATACTGAGAATACCTTAAAGATCGGGGATGGTGTAACGAAGAATATCATCATCTTGCCGACAAATATATATGCTATTTTTGCGTTTTAAAATTAACTGCAGTACACCTTTTAACACGTTGACTGCCATGTCCACCATTTTTGGTGGACAGTGGCATTTACGGATCTGGCTGCGCCCACCAGATTTGGTTGACATACTTTCCTTTCATTAAGCGGGCTGTCCGCCACTTCTGGCGGTCGCCCCACTTTTTTTCTATGAGAATAATATCCCTGGCCTGTGACTGTAACAGTTTTTTGTTTCTAAAAGCTTGTATAAGGATAAATAGGCCCTATTGTCTTTTCAAGAGTAGGGGCAAAATTTTTTTTTGTAAAGCATCCTTATTAGACATATAAAACATTGTATTTTGATAAATGAAAATACAATCACAAATAAAAAGAAGCATAGGGAATTAACTCTTCATATATTCCTATACTGAAAAACGTAAAACCTTAGACCTATGTAAAATGTGGATGGCACTCATAGCAATAAAAAATCGCAATAAAAACGTAAAACCTTATACCTATGTATAATGTGAAAGGCACTCATTGCAATAAAAAATAAGTAAATGTAAGTAGTAACTTTTGGCATAATTAGTTTATTCTTTATTGAGGAAAACAAAAATCATTTTTTATGAGCAAACGAAAAACATGAAATACACATGAATGGTTTTTTTTCGCATTCCAGACAATACGTTGAAACTCTTCTCACCTTTTTCTTTGCTTCATTTCTACCCAATTCTTTTGCTAATTTTTCATAACATATAACACAGTTTCGCCTTACACTCCTGTTTTTTTCATCTCTTTGCTGCGCTAATGTATGACTGTTGACATTCGGTCTTTTAGTTTTACCCTCCAGAGAACACAGAAACATAGTGCATTGTATTTGTTATTACATATGACAGCTTTTTCACACAAAAAAAAATTTGGCCTGGCTACACCGACATCGGCAAACACCCTTGGCAATCAACGTGCTAATATACAGTTTTAGTAGCAAATTTATACAATAAAATATATAGAAGCTCAGCCACTATACAAAATGATGAATAAATTCTTGCATACTTTAAACAATTTTCAATCAATAGCTGGTACATCAAAGAAAAGGGGGTAACTGTTGTATTTTTTAACCAAAAAACAAAACTTAAAACTCAACTGGCAAAATTGAGCGTCCACTTTTCAAGTCGCTTAACATGTCCGTTTCATAATGGGATAGAACTCAGAATGGTTCCCTGAGATCTTTTATGTTAAACACAGAATGTGCATGGAACAAGGAACTCTTCTAGGAAAATTAAATCCACTATAGTTCGAATAAGTAATGGTAAATGACAAACAATATATGATAGTTCTTTCCTTTTCATGATGTTAGCTCGACGTGGGCAACGGGTCACTCACAAAGAGGCCCCAAAATATAGCTTCCCTCACCAGCTATCTGCCAAACAGATAGGATCCAGCTTTGGGACAGGATCTAGGGTTTAAAGCAGCCTAGCCCCAATATATTTGGAACTTCAACATAAGCAAGAAACTCGTTGCAGTCACGTTAGATTGAATATATCTATCCTATCATGAAACGAACATGTTAAATGCCTTAAAAAGTGGACGCTCAGTTTTGCCAGTTAAGGTTTAAGTTTTGTTTTTTGGTTAAAAATACAATGGTTACCCATTTTTCTTTGATACGGGGACCTATTTTCTTCTTATTTCCTCTACCACGCATTTTTCTTTTCGCGTGTTTGACAATCTTATCCCCTTTACGATATAAATATTTTTGGAAAGCTTCTTTAGGTTTAGCGCCTGCCATTATATCTTCAACCGTATTAAGTCCCGAGAGTAGAGCCTTCAGTACAAGATATTTAGCACCACTTTTTAGTAAGGGAACTGCCGTACACAGTATAGACAAAAAAATCGAACCGATAACGCGTCCGCGTTGATACTTTACACAGCGGTAAACTGTAAAAGGCTTTTGCGTCATTCTATCACAGCACGCCGGAAGTGAAGCTTCACTGCTTGCTCCCAGAAGCGAATTGATAGTTTTCACCTTATACCGTTATTATATGTATCGCAACACTGTTCAGTAGGTTAGGGGCGACTATGACATAACGAGGCTTATCATATGTTATACTCAAACTTTTTCCTCTATGATTGGGTATGTGCACAATACGTATCAAACGCAACTGACTGTCACCAACAAATTGGTGTCCCACAATCTTACTGTAAATATAACACATAGATGGGGGTGGCCCTCTATTGTCCAAATTCTACAATTTTAGCTGGTACAATAAACTGACCATGTTATACGACAACCCGTGAAAAGTATCTCTTCGGAAGGCTAGAACGCATCTGCACTCAGGTAAAATTTTGAACACCACCTTGTTTTTAATATTCCTACTCGTTTCTGATTTTACTATCAAAGTACCTACTGCTGTATCTTTGTTTATGATTTCAAAAAGTAAATCGGTCGTAAGGTTCGATTTTTCAAACCCTCGTTTAAGTCTCTCACAATACCCTCGGCAGTGTCATAATGCCCAAAGCCTAGTATTATTTCTGTAGTGTAGTACTGTACATCACCATTCCGTGCAAACGCATAGTGTCGTCCAAAACCACGCCTGCTTTTTCGCATTCATCACGTCTTCTAAGAATCATAAAAACGGTTTTTTTCTTCTCAATACTTAAAAGTTTGGTGATCAGTTGAAATTCAACTCCTCCCCCCAACTACTTCGTATGATTCACGCTCCCAGGGATTGTCAGGGTGTGCATCCAAAGAGGCGGAGGAAGGCAGTGTAATGTAGAAGTGGTCGGGTGACATGGTGTATACTATTTAAGTTTCATTATTGTACTGGCTTTTATAATGGAGTTGAAGCTTTCTGGTTACCCTAGCCATTTCACCAGATACAGCTTTCTCTTTCTTGCGCCTTTGCTTCCTAAAATTTTTTCAATTTTAAGCAGCAGTTCCTTACCATAAAAACCGCCTTCAATTTCTTCGCCATTCATGTCCGTGACATAGTACAACACCACCCCGTCTTTAGGCTTCATAGTTCTAACTTTAAAAACTTCCCGAGTCCATCCTTGCTTAAATCATTTTGTGAATTTATTCCCTGGTCGTGACAGTCTTACATAATCATTGGTTTGGAAACATTCTACTAACGGTGTTGCTCTACGCCTCTCTTTTTTCACCTCAGGTTCTGCATGCGTGCCTCTTTTTAAAACTTCGTTCGACGATGTACCAATCATAAAATGGTGTGATTGGTTGTACGATGTTGCGAGCTGTTCCAGAATGTCTATGCATCTGTACGTGTTTTTATGCTTAAAATAACGATGCATGCGCTCCTTTATAGTACGCTG
The DNA here is from genome assembly GCA_023014485.1 of Bathynomus jamesi. Classification (NCBI taxonomy): domain Eukaryota; kingdom Metazoa; phylum Arthropoda; class Malacostraca; order Isopoda; family Cirolanidae; genus Bathynomus; species Bathynomus jamesi. The sequence continues at coordinate 292,136 of JAJOZX010002359.1, read as the reverse complement.
TAATCTTTCGGCTAAAGAAGCCTTATGCACAGAATTAGATGTGTAATAACTGATATTAAACTCTGCCAGCATATTCTGAAAAGCTCGGGTTATAAATTCTCTCCCTAAATCTGTAGAGAAATAATCTAGGATCCTGTTCTCCTTCAACATCAATGCTTTTGTAGCTTTAGCCAGTTTCAGGGAATTTATTTTTAAGAGGAATAAGTCACAATTATCTAGAGAACACATCGATTGTAAATAGAATGTATTGGTACCTTCATTATACGCCGAATACCTCTGTTTGTCAGTCAAATCAGCCTGCCAAATAGAATAAATTGAGGATGCTTTTGCCTTACCAGTTTTAAACCTTCTCCTCACAGGTTTACGAAGTATCATATATAGGTGTCCTGCTTACGCAAAAATTTCTCAAAATCTTTTTTCTATAAGCCCTCAGTATAGACACCTTTGTAGAGTCTGTCAACACCATCGTAAGAGGCCGGATTAGAAATATCGTAATCGTGTCTTCTTAATACGTTAACTATTTGTGTATTTTAGAAGCGCCTGGGTAGGGTTGTGCGTTGGTGGTTGGCCGCTTCTTTTTCTTCAGAGATGTTACACCCGTAGGCGATGGCGTGCTCTGTTGTGGTATATGTGTTGTTTGTTCCAGATCTTTTATTCCGTTCTGGTTGCCAATCAGTGTTTTTGGTGTTCATCTGTTGTAGCCTCGATTTAATGTGACTCCAACCTGGTGGAGATGGTCTATCCCACTTTCTAACCAAATCATGCAAGATATCAATAATATTCCAACCCTCAACCACTTAACAACAACCTCACCAGTATCGAACCAATGTATAACAGGATCCTCGCTCAATAGATTATAAAGGATTTGTCCTTTATTCCTCAATGTATGAGAGAGACTATTTTTTAATACATGCTTGAGATGTTGTGGACTCACCCCATTGTTTTCTTTTTCCCGTCTCTAGTCTCACCATATCTCTAGTCTCGCCATGTTTGATAACTACGAGAAACTCCACAGGTTTTTTATAATCCTCGTACTCCTGAAAAAAATTTCTGAAGAGCTTCTTCGTATAAAATTCTTTTCTGATCAGGCTGCATTTCGGTGTTTAGCAGATTCAGCAATTCATTCTTCATTCTTTTAAGTCTGTTTTACTCGGCTCTGGAACTGATTCTCGATTCTTTGTATTTTGTAGTGAAGCATACACTTCGTGCAGAACCACTACTATTTTTTTTATTATATTAAGCTCGACAATAAAGGCCCCAAAACTAAAAATGAGATGGGAAAGAATGATCCACCGTTTTGTACAATAATGCGCTTTTTCTTTCCAACAATTTGCTTTTTACGATCGATAGTTCCTATTATGTTCTTGTAATGACCTAAGCGAGTCTTCTGCGGAGGTGTCATTGGTACATTGCATTTACATAACATTGAGACAGACTTCACAGATACATTTTAAAAAGTCAGAACCACATTTTTGACAAACAGTCGGTGGAGGGTGAGCGGTAGGCGGGGGAAGGTTTTTATAAATTCACGGCATTTCTTTATGCGTTTTGTCATTCTAGGATATATCGTTTTTGGTGTATTATTTAAAAGAAAAACAAGATTATTGATACACACGAACATTTACGGAAACTGTTATTAAAAGGGGAAGATAAAAAGGAAAGAAGCAAAAACACAAATCACAGAGGTAGTTAATAGGGTGAGGAGAATGAGAGACAAGAAGAGAGGAGGTTAGAGAAGGATACAGAGGAGGAGGTAATAACCGGGGAGCAGCGGGGGGAAAGAAAAGGGTCATGTATTAGTATGAGGTGAAGGGGAAAGAAAAAGGAAAATAAGAATGAAGGTAAAGCGAAAGAAAATAAGAAAGAGGCAGGAGGAGGGAACAGAGAGAGAGAGAGAGAGAGGTGGGGATGCCAAAAAGAGAGGGGGAGGTTGAGAGGGGGTGATAGCGAGAGGGAGAGTGGGAGGAGGAGAAAGAGGGCGTGAGGGTGGGGGAGAAAGAGGGACTGCGTTGCCTCCACATCTCGGAGAGGGGTATACAGGGATGGAGCACGACTATTCCAGGGGACTGTACATAACCCGATTCAAATGTGATCCGCTACAAGCCACAACCAAGATCGCGTCATTGTGCTTCACTGTATTCAAGAATAACTTTATGCCTAAGGACAGCCTGGCTATCATTCCCCGTAATGTTCCGCGTAGTTATGGGTATAAGGCTATTTCCTGGCTCACAGACCTACAACAGCAGCCAGGCATAAAACATTCTTGCAACACGGGTGAAGTGGCAATTAAGATTAATGGCCGCGTTTTTTGGGTCGATAGGCTAAGTGAGAACCCTCACACTGGTGTGAAGACAGTGTACTCTTTTAACAGGTGTTGATGTCATGGATGTCCAGGTGCTGAGTGTGGATTCACAGGATATATCCATTGGAGATACCTTGCTGATAGTCTTGCATGGACCAGTAACCGAGACCAACTTATAGGCACCCAATTCACTCACAAAGTACTGTGGAAACATGAATATGATGCACGGCTAGATTCCGATAATAAGTATCGCAAAGAAATAAGGGACATCAAGTGGACGCTTTAAAATGTGGAGATAGCCTTTTTGGGGGACAAACAAACCCATTCAAACTACGGAGGGTGTGAAACTCTATTACTATGATTTCTGTTCTTTATACCCCTACGTGATGAAGAACAACTCGTACCCCATAGGTGCACCTGCAAAACTAATTTGAACGAAAACTATTTTGGGCTTTCCTTTGTTGATGTACAGTACTACCCACCACCGACTTATGGATGCCTGTCTTACCTGTTGTCATAGACCATAAGGTCATGCTCCGTCTGTGTGTGAATTGTGCAGAGGAGAACAATGGGGACTGTAATTATGCATTCAATCAGAGGAAGATCAGAGGCGTTTATACAAGTTCTGAGTTGTCCCTAGCTATTCGTCAAGGCTACAGAATACTGAAGATTTATGAAATGTGGAGGTTCCAGGAGCTCCGCAACCTCTTCACCCACTACATTAATACCGTCTTGAAAGATAAAGTTGAGGCATCAGGATACCTGCACGGCGTTGAGACAGATGAAAAAAAAGCATATATCCAGCGTTACCATGATCGTAAAGGTATACAGCTTGAACGGAGCCAGATTGCGCGAAACCCTGGCAAGCGCTTTAGTGCAAAGTTGTGCTTAACTAGTCTTTGGGGCAATTTTGCACATAATACAGACAAGGGGAACTTCCATCTAGTTCAAAGTTATAACGAAGTTTGGGACTACGCCAACGCCGTCGATAAAGAAGTCATGGAAATCACGAATGTGGGTAACACTTACATATTAAGGTACAACAGAACAGAGATGTCTACGGACACATCACGTGTCACAAACATACCTGTAGCCAGCTTCATAATAGCTTACGCACGTATTAACCTTTGGAGTCTGATGCATTCTCTTGGACGGAGGGTATGTACGTAGATACAGGTAGCGTGATATTCAAGGAGAAAGAAGGCGAATATATGATGTCTCCTATTGGCGAATTCCTCGGAGAGTTGACTGACGAGATGAAGGATGAGTATGGAAACAGTGCCTTCGCCGATTCTTTTGCCTCCATTATACCAAAACTTACGGGATACGTGTGAGTGTTGGGGATGAGTTCAAATACATCGTGTAGGCTAAAGGCATCACCCTAAACCCTGCGAAACGTCAGATCGTCAACTTTAATTCACTCAAAGATCTAGCGAGTTTAGAGGATGGTGGAAATGAGGGTGGCCAACCACCGCACTTGGTTGTAGGGACTCATATCTTCTGTGCACAGAAGTTGGGTGGTGTGAAGGAACTCTGGGATACATAGGTGTGTCGTAACACCTACAGGAAACGGTACCAGGTGCCTGACAGCTACGATACTGTACCCTTTGGATACCATGGGCGTGAATAGGTGTTGTATATAAATATAGTTTATTTTAGAATTTATTTACCTGTTAGTAACATTTTACAGCTTTTTATTTTTTACATGTGGTTTAAATAAATTTATATCTCAGTTAAAAGTTTCATTTTTCCTGTCAGTATGTGCGTGTGAGTGGGAGTTGTAAAAAAAATTTAAGATCATCCCATTGTATGGTGCGCGCACCAATAAAAAGAGCGTAACGTGACTCCGCCTACTAACCCCTTTCGTAGGGCACACATCCTTCCCGCCGTGTTCAGTTGACCGCAATAGTCATTAGTGTCCAGATTAAACAACGATGGATGCCACTAACAGTGCATGCTCTACATTTCTGAAGTGGTGTTCGGCAAAGTCTTCAAATGTGGTGAACACTCAAAAAACTTCTAGTCAGCCGTCTTTTGAGACATTTAAGTCTGGTGTAAATTGTGTGAAACTATGTGAGAAGGATGCTAAAATACTTTATGGATTTTATGATGAGAGCATTAAAAGCTTCCGCAATGCAAAAGACGTGATGGAAAATGTTGAGCTTAAAATGCGTAAAAGAATACACCCAATGTGGAGTGAAGGAGTCATTGTTCGCTGAAGAGAAGCAGAGGCTATCGATTATGAAGCCCATTGACGAATGGCACGAGAAGAACTATTACATCATGTTACATTTCACTGAGTACACACACGTGTTACTAAACGCGAATCTTGTGGTTATGGATAGTTTAAAATATTTCTATCACTACATCCATGTATACCACGATGAAGTTCCTAGTGAAATTATAGTGAAAGGTTTATGAGCATTTTTAATAGAATTTAGTGATGAATATTGTTTATCCCCCAAAGTGGAACAGTATGCGCGCGCATTTTTCTCGAACAGAACCCCTAAGTTTCAATAAGTTTTTATCTTCATTTAATGTTATATGTGTACATAACTGATCTTTCTCATGAAAGGGATATGGTGAGTCCAGTTATTCTTGAACAAGTTAAAAAGTCATTGGTACGCATCCCCGGCAACGGGTGTTATAAAATTTTGAAGCTTGTATTGCTTCTTGTATCGTAGATAGAAAATCTCTTTAAGCATTTACAGTATCATGGGATCCATTTTTTTAACAGTCATTTATACGGCCTAGGCGTGTCGAAGTTTTCATGTTGGCCCAACTCCGTACACGAAACCATCACCGCATAGCAATAGAAGCAATACATGTTCTACCTCGCTCGACTCGCTATCTGGATCAATCCGCGCGCCATCCGTCTCACAACCGCCTCAGCGATTGATCCGAATGGACTTGCTCTCCTCACAGACTTGATAAAAAACTAATAAAAGATGGAGATACCATTAAGCATTATCTCCAATGCAGTATGCAATATCTGTCTTCAAATCAGTGCATGTATTTAAACGTAACACTGGAGCTCTTACGTGCTTGAAACAAAATGTAAACAAGCAAACTCTGGTAAACGTAATGTTATTTATTTGAGTATTGAGGAGATGGATAAAAAGTTCATGGTGGTTGAGAAGTGGTCGGTGGAGAACTATGAAATTCCTGCCGGGACGGGTACAGGAAGAGAGAACATTAATGACACCAATTCGTACTCTATTATTTGCACGCTGCATGTGAATTACAGTTGATGTGGAGAAATAGTAGTAACAATACTCTTATACCTACAAGAAGCCGGTTCAGTCTCGATAGATTATTTGAAATTGGCGCTTTCCGTAAACTAAATTCATTCTTAGATCGACGTATCGCTGATATGCGTTATTTCGATACTGTTCTCGAACACGCATACACTGTGTTGCTCGATGACTTTACCAAGTGTCGCGACGAACAAGGCGAGAATGGAGTGATGCTGAAAACCTATTCAGAAGCCACAGACCTTGAGAAGTATCATAAGCTCTGGAACAAAGGTAAGAACGCTACAATCCTAAACTCGCCTTCACTGGTCACCCAGAAGGACTATTTCCATATATAAGATATAGCTGTCGTGACGATTTAGAAGACTTTCTCAATCATCATTGAGTTGTGAAAAATTTACAGTTGAAAAGATTAGTGAAAAAAGATTAAGTGCGTGCTTGGATATAGTTGTCTAAAAAATTTAATGATGCTACTCTAGTAAACGACGTGATCTTTGAGGGTGTTTTTGATAGTCTTCTATCCATGTTTAAAGAGCGTGGGAATTTTACTTCAAGTTGTAAAGTAGGCACGAGAATAGTCTTAAACTCTCTAAAAGGCCTTTATAGAGATTACAGATCCACGCGTACTTTAAGTGGTGAATTAATGTTGAACCGTATTTATAGCGTAGTACAAAGTAATGAAGCTGTAAATGAACTACGATTACGTGCGAGTTTACTATTTTGTTAAAGAATGGTAGAATGAACTTACAGCTTGTATTATTATTATTATTATTATTTCCATTTTATATATAATGTGTGTATATATATATTAAAAAATTCGAGTATGCATTATTTCTGTTTTTACAACTGTTGTATATACATAATTTAATTCGACTTTCCTACCTGCATTATTACTTCTGTTTCATGACTGAAGCATATATATATATATATATATATATATATAATAGAGCATGCAGATATGTTTCATTTCAGTGTTTACACAATCGACATATAATGTTTGAGTGTGTGTCTGTGTGTCTGTGTGTTTTTGTGCTTGTGTGTGTATGTATGTGTGTGTTTCTGTGTGTGTGTGTTTTCGTGATCAGTCAAAACCGTTCAAGTCACAATAAATAAATAAATAAACATATTGTGTTCGAAGTCTGTTCAAAAGGTATCCGGACTGGTTGTTTATTTTTTGAATAGTGTTACGCTTGGAGTTGTGACTGTGCTAATCATGTCTCTACATGTCGAGATAAGTTGACTGATTGGGTTGCACATCATTATGTAGCGTCAGTTCACTGTGGTGAGCCGATAAAGTTAAATGTGTTTTGTTTCGCGGAGATTTCTTACGATGTCAGTCATATTACTTTCTTTTTTTACTGTGCTGTTGTGCACCCTGAATATGCTCCATAGCGACAAACAATCAAAAAGGAATTTTACACTGACGTTTTGAGATGTCAACGTGAAGCAGTTAGGAGGAAACGGACGCAGAAGTGGGAGTCCGGAGATTGGATGTTTCACCACGATACCTCGCCATCTCACTCGTCGCAACTTGTCCAGCAAAATTTGATCTAAAACTCTACCCTCAAAGTAGAGCAGCCTCCATATTCTCCGGATTCGGCTTCATGCGACTTCTTTTGATTTCGAAGCTCAAACAAACCCTGAAAGGACACCGATTCGATGATGCAGAGACCATTAAAATAAATTCGACAGAGTAGCTTTTGTCCATTCCGAAAAGTGATTTCGAAAAATGTTTTCAACAGTGGTAGGATCGTTGGGCAAAGTGTGGCTTCAGAAGAAGCGTACTTTGAAGGAGATTAAGCCCCAAACCCTAAGAACCATATTCTGTCTATAATCGCATCAGTCCGGATACTTTTTCAACAATTTCGTGAGTGTGTATATATATATATATAATAAGCTGAGTGTCTAAGCCATTCAATCCAATCGCTCAGTCAGCCTGAGGGTCCAGATAAGGTCCCACTATGCTCCAAGAAGCTCCAGCCGTCGGATGTTCCTCCCCAGTAATTTTGTTTTATTTTTTCCTATACAAACATACATACAAACACACGTACAAATTCATATATATATATATATATATATATATATATATATATATATATATATATATATATATACACGGTGAACCAAAAGTAGGTGGACAGTAGGTTGAATACGGTTTGTGTTATATTATATTATAACTATGGTGTTCATTATAACTATGGTGTTTGTGTTTTATTATATTAAATATTATAACTAAATTTATTTAAATTTTATTTGTATTATAGTATACAAAAAAATTAAATATGTATTCTCAAAATAAACGTTATCATTTACTGTCCACCTACATTTGGTTCACCCTATATATATATATATATATATATATGTGTGTATATGTATATATATATATATATATATACACAATTCATACATATACACACACATACAAACAAACATGTATGCATATACAATCTGTAGGTAGTCAAAATTCTTTGACTACCTGACTTCCAATGTGGAAAACATTCTTTCCCCCTCTCCATTTGTTGAAATCTCCATTTTAGGAGATTTCAATGTTCACCATCATCTTTGGCTTTCCTCGCATTTCACTGACATCCCTGGTGAACTCGCTTACAACTTTTCTATCCTAAACGACCTACAGTAAAGCAGATTGTACAGCACCCTACTCATATCCACGATCGCCTTGGATATAGGCCCAACATTCTAGATTTATTTCTTACCTCTCATCCTTCTTCTTACTCTGTCAAACGTTCCTCTCCGTTGGGTACCTCCGATCACAATCTTATATCTGTTTCCCGTCCTATCGCTCCAATTCGGCCTTTGGATCCTCCCAAGAGGAGGCACCTTTGGCACTTCGGCGCCACAGACTGGGAGGCCCTTAGGCAGTACTTCTGTGATTTCCTATGGAATAATTACTGCTCCCATGGCCGGGCCCCTTCTCAGAGTGCAGAGCGCACGACGAAAGTGGTTCTCTCAGGCATGGAGGCGTACATTCTGTGTTCTATTCTTACTACTAATAAAAAAAATCCTTATACTGGGGTCGATTAATGCAAAAATACACCGAAATCATTCAGATTTGGCAGAAAGTGTGAAATTTAGCATGAAGATACATTTTGATATAGAAACATTTCCACGGTGGGGACACGCTGGGACCTCACTTTGGCGACCATTTTAAGCAAATTCAAAATGGCTGCCTCGATTCCACAGCCAAAACCATAAAATGCTATATCTCAGGAACTACTGGGCCGATTTTGACGATTGGGCGGCCATTTTGAGCAAATTTTCATCCGGTTTCATTATTTTAGTTAAAAACATGATAATAGATGGCGTTGTGCGGGCTTTTCCACAAGCATTATTCAGGCTTAGTAAGTTATCGCCATTACGCTTCAGTCAGTGAATGGTGAAATTTCTGTTGCAGTGTTTTATCAATTTTGAACGGTTTTAGAGTACATGTAAGTGATTTTATTACCAAAACACAAAAAAATAGAGTGCAGTGCGCATTATAATGCCTGATATAGTATTCAGAACTAAAATTTAGGGCAATTATTGTTCAAACCCAATGTTATGTAGCCGTGAATGTCAAGGTGAAAATCACAGTCATTTGTACTTCTGGTGCAATATGAAATCCGCTAAGATACATATTTAAAACAGTTATATATATATATATATATATATATATATATATATACAGGGTGTCCGAGAATTATCTGTACAATTTTTGGCTGTTATTAAAAGTCAACCATGAAGTGAAGAAATTCCAGTGTTGTCCCATTTTACAGAGAATCTCATTAAGTTTTTTCTGATACCACGTTTTGTCAAGTTTTTTAGAAATGTACGCGGGTGACAGACATTGATGATTTAAAAGCAAGAATCACAGCTGCTATTGAGCGAATTGATGTGGATATGCTGCAGCGTACATGGCAACATTTGGAGTATCGATTTGATGTTTTGTGAATCACTAATGGTGCACATATCGAGTGTTTGTAACAACGTTACTTTAATAAAAGAAACTTTTGAAAATACAGATTCTAAATAATCTTGTTTAAGAATTTTACGTGTGTTATCAAGAATTTTATTAAAAGATGA
>JAJOZX010002359.1:197500-275000 GCA_023014485.1 Bathynomus jamesi | reverse complement strand
CAGCTTCCTATGCTGTATTACCCTCAACTGAACTACCCAACACAGATATTTTCATGACCGCTTGCAATGACTCGGTTGTTCCAGGAGCGTACAGAATCCTAGGGTCCATCGTGAAGGAGGAGACCTGGTTAGTCCATATGTCTCACATACTGGACAAGGAGAGAATTGAGTTGAGAGACGTCATAACCTGGTCAGGTTATAACGCTAGCCTTCAGAAAGACAATGTGCGCCCTCGCGCAGAGATCGAGATTTTACCACTCTTTGTAGAGAAAGCGCAATCCCCATCCATGATCAAACATTCAATTGAGGTTGTAAAAGATGGAATTGACTTTTTAAATCCAGGGCAAACCCCCGTCATTGGCATGGACCAACCATTGTATAGTCTGGCAAAACGAATCCAATGGAAGTACCCAGAGCAACTTGGTAAAGACAATTACGTTGTGATGATGGGAGGGTTTCACATTGAGATGGTGCTGCAGGAAATCCTGGGCATGTGGCTTGATGGCTTAGGGTGGGATCACGCGTTGGCAGCATATCCAGCATATCCAACAGTCCAGTACTGGACACAGACAAAGGATCTCCAACTAATGTACTGCAGGTTCATTAGGTCTCAGAGAAAGGGAGATTTTGAACTCTATGTCCAAATGCTTGGTGAAATAATCCCATGGTTTTTCGAATAGAATAGAATAAAATAGAATAACCTTTATTATTAATAATAATAAAATAAATAAATTTTTTTCAATTTACAATGACATGAATAATTGTGAAGGTCGACTATTTATTTTATTTTATTTGGCCGTTAAGTTTTAGGCTTTACTGGGCTCTTATTAAAAATAAGCAGCTAGTTGTTCTCCTTAGCTATATTTACATTTTCCATAAGATTTAAGATAGCCATTTCCGTTGTTTTATTATTACGGAAGCCATATTGATTTGGAAATAATAAATTGTAGGATTCTAAATATAGCTGCATTCTACTTTTTACAATTTTTTCAAAAACTTTGCTGAACACAGATAATGAACACACCGGCCTGTAATTTGTTGCTAGTTTAGGATCAACCCCTTTAAAAAGGGGTGGCTGCCAATACACGTGAGAGACCTCATGCAGTTGGACAAATATCCAACAGTGTACCACGAGTTTATGAAGGGCAACTTCGTTGAACAGAGGTCAGAGAACCGGTATTCCATGATGGCGAAAGACCAATCACATGAACACGCAAACGATCACATCAAGGGAGATGGAGGTGCATCTGGCCTTTACGACGAGCCAATTGCCCTCCTCATATGGATGCTCGCTTCTCCTCAGCGTGCAGGCATCATCTCCACTTATGAGGACTTTATGTCATGGCACCACACGTCGAGCTCCTCCTCTCATCATGAAGAGGCACAGAGCCTCCAGATTCGTTTTCACACTGACGTGAAGTCTCTGGTGCGAGTCCTAAAAGAGCATGGCAACCTATTCAGTAACACAATTTCCTACGTTACTACCCTTGACACTAAATTGGTCATGGATGCATGCGTGACCAACTCGTTAAGAGCTGCTCTTGAGATCGAGTCTGCCATTTACAATGATGATTTCGTCAAGAAACGCTTCATTGATGCCTCAAAGTGTGAAAAGGCAGGGGTAATTAGGGATGAAACCATGCATGCCGCCCGAAGTGGCAAGGCACAGTATTACACTACAGCAGTAACACTAGACCCAGGTCATTATGGTGAGGCCCAGGATGTTGTAAGAAACTTAAAAGGTAGTTTGAAAATCTCAAATATTACGGCTGATTTAGTATACGAAATCTAAACAGATACCCCTGCACATACTCTGAACTTAAAATCACAGGATAACAGAAATATTAAAAACAAAGGACTGTTCAAAATTATAACCAAGGGTCGATATGGAGCAGCCCTCCAAAGAGATACCTTTCACGAAACACAACATGACTTGTCCAGACCAATGTATCATCTGAAATTGGAGAAATTGAACGATGGCTATCCTTCCCCAGACATGTGCTATATTTACAGCAATATCGTGGAGCATCAGTTTGTCGGGGATAGCCAGGCGCGTCTGCTGCGCATCGCTCATAGAGGAAGAAGCCTGAGGATTACATATGTGAAGCCACATTACGTCAATGTCGCAACTAATCTATTAACCAATATCTCAATATATATAAGAACGATTGAGGGGAAAAGTTCTCCATTCGGTGACAGTAGCTTAACAGTGAAGCTCCACTTTCGTCGCACTGTGCTATAATGACCCGAAGGCCTTTCACAGTCTATCGAAGGGTGAGATACCATCGTGGGAGTGAGATTGGATCCATTTTTTCATCCATACTGCGTACGGCTGTTCCCTTGCTGAAGAGCGGTGCCAGATATCTCGGAAGGAAAGCGTTACAATCAGATCTCAACAAGGTAGAAGACATAATGGCGGGGACCAAGCCTAAAGAAGCTCTAAAAAAGCACTTAAAGCGCACACGGAACGAAATCACCAAAGATGCAAAGAGAAAAATGCGTGATGGTAGAAAGAAGAAGAGGCCTGTCCGTTAGAAGAAGAAGAAGTTACCAGCACTTGGTGTTGAACGTAAAAGGACATCAAAAAAGAAGCTGTGTTCTAAGCGACTGAAACCTATGGTTGATAATTTTTTAACTGATATAAGCTAAGGATATTGCTCTCATGAATCATAGGCCGTTTACTACTTGCTGAGAGAGGTGCCACTAATTCTGACCCGTCATGGCCTGTTTCATTCATCCGTGTAGTTCACAATGTTGTAAATCGGAGCTATCCCTCTTTGATATGCCCCAACTCACGTTTCTATTGATCACAGTGACTTTATTACAATAATCCGTTAAACACCATTAGCTCCCCGAGTGCCCGTATAGAATTCGTGATCTCCAGCTCACGCCCTTATTTTTGGATCCAAGCTGTGTGCACATGTACGCTAAACTACGTATAGCACATTCAGTTGGAAGGGATTGCGTAGAAAAATACGTTGTGTTTCCAGAAACAAATTTTCTACACTCCACATTCAGCCAGTGTGACGTGTATTTAAACCAGGAACGGGTTACTATCACCTACGGTATTTAAACCACGTGTATTTAAGTCACGTGTATTCAAACCACGTGTATTTAAACGTGTATTTAAACCAGGAACGGGTTACTATCACCTCCGGGCCTATTTCAAAAATGTCCTCAACTTTTCAAAAGAAGCGAAGGACACCTTTTAACTGCCGAGGGTTATTATCAAGCTAAAGACGAAAGCAGTATAAAAGACAAATTTAAAAATTCTAAAAAGAAGATATATGAATTCTTCGGACGCCTGTATACAGACTTCGTATTCCAGGAGAAGCTGCTTGTGAATGGGCTTGATATGAAAATAAAGCTCACTCTTACGAATCCTGAGATCTGTTTAATTCTGGGCGCTGACCAAGAAGATAGCGCAAAGCCCGTGGTGATTCATGTTATGGAAACATATCTTCGCGTGCTCCGAGTTAAATTAAGCTCTGCTAAACAACTCGAAATTGGAAAAAATTTACTACACGCCACAGTAAAGTACCCAATTAACAGAGTACAGATCAAACTATACACGGTGCCAGCAGGACTGGCATCGAAGCAGATAGAAAATGTCGCCCTGCGAGCTCTACCTGGAATGCAGGAACACGTTTCTGTGAATAGAAAATATAAAAAGAACGCCTTTAATTTCGAAAATTTTGGTCTTAAAAATATAACCCTATACATCAATGGAGTCACCTTACGGGGAACATTAGAAACGGATTATTCAACAGAAGCAGTGTTCACGCTTTGCAAGAGCTTATAGTAATCTTGCACATATTGCTGGTACTTGCAATGAGCTAGGAATTGGCGTAACACAGAAGGAATTCATCGAGCAAGTTAACCTTTACACGTTTGACATCATCCCGGACTTATCTGCTAGTGTAAACACGCACTTAAGTCTAAAGTAGAGTGGGAACATCTCAGTCAGATTGAAATTCGCGAAGCCTCTAGACGAGCTTAACCCTTTACCGCCGTAGTGTCCGTTATCGGACACCAAAATAAAAATGGAAATATATCCAAAATTGTTGCGTTTTTGTCGGGTACGCCGTGATTGCTGTTTTCGGCCAACTCTGTGGAGTTACCAAGCAACGCTTTTCCGAGAAATTTAAAATTGTTAGAATTTAGCGCCATTATAGGTAACGCTGCAGCAGATGTTGGTGATGCAGTCCACGGACCTAACTTTACCAGACCATGGAATCATTACCAGGTAAGATATAGTTCTATAATAATTTGTAGCTCTCAAATATATATTTTAGACTATATTTAGAGTAAAATTTAGAGTATAAAATTACTTGTACTATCATTAGATGATCTAGAACATGGTGCTCGAAAACGATCAGCACGGGTTTAGAAGGGTTTCCCCGCAACACATGCTTTTTTATAAAAATGAATTTTAGGGGGGAAATAATTCATTTGATTTAATTATTTCATGGAGAGTTTGAAATAAATGCATAAATAAATTAATATATAAATTAATATATATATATAAATGTGTGTGTGTGTGTGTGTGTGTGTGTGTCATAAAGAGCAGATGGCAATTCATAAGTTGTAGTAATTTTTTTTCCAATTTGCTTCTAGGAACAAGTGAATCTTCTGGACATGCATCAATTTCTATAGCAATTGGTAACTTTTATGCTGGAAACTGTAACAAGAAGTCACGCTATTGTACAGTTGCTGCAACAAGTGATGAAGAGACCATATCAGAAGGAGATGAAAGAGAAAATTTAGAAGAGTTCAGACCTAACGAGTCAAGTAAGCTTTTCATATTTTTTTCAAAAGTAGATAGCTACAGAATTAATATAAATGAATAATAAATACTGAATACAGAAGAGTATAGTCAATTAAATCTCTATAATACAAACACTTACATCCCCTCTGTAGTAAAATATTGGATGAAAAAGTATATTTCTAACTTGAACTTCTTTTTTTTCTATAAAGGTACAGCTTCAGAATGTGAATCAGAGGACGATATTTTGTCTTCTAGCACAGTTGTCTTATGCGTCGAAAACCATTCACCCTTGTCTGTATCTAACGAGAAAAGGCGAAAGCAGACTTCGCAGAAGCGTACCCCTATCTGGAAAAAAGTTACCAGTCGACAGCCTATTCCACCTGAACCAGACTTTGAAAATGACTCTCGCGTATCAGAAAATATCGAGGATGACTTAGTGAGCCCATTTCAGTTTTTTTCGAAATTTATTGATAAAGATATTCTTGATATTATTGTTAGTCAAAGTAATTTATATTCTGTGCAGAAAAATGTAAATCGTCCTCTAAAATTGACTAGGGAAGAATTTGAGCAGTGGCTGGGACTGTCTATTTGGTTTAGCCTCTGTAAAATAAGTAATACTCGTGAGCACTGGAATAATGGTATGAAAGATGAGCGTTACACAAGCTTGATGACTCGTGATAGGTGGGAAGAGATAAAAAGTAATATTCATTTTGTAGATAATTCTCAGCTGTCTGGTGATGATAAAATAGCTAAAGTACGCCCCTTCGTGGAACATTTGAGAGCTAAATTTAAAGAAATTCCAATGATCAGAGATATATGCATAGATGAGTCTATCATTCCATTCAAAGACCATTCTGCACTAAAACAATATATCCCAAAGAAACCGAACAAATGGTTTCAAATTTTTTGTGTTAGCTGACAAAGAGGGAATGGTGTACGATTTTATTCCATACACTGGAAAGATTCAACCAGTTGATGACCCTACAGTTCCTGATCTTGGGGCTAGTTCAAATATAGTTTTGCATTTAGCTCAAAGCATTCCAAATGGCAAAGGATACAGACTGTTTTATGATAATTGGTTTACATCTTTGCCATTGCAAGTTTGCTTAGCAAAACGTAAAATATGGTCTTGTGGCACTGTTCAGTCAAGAAGGTTGCCAGGTCTCACATTTTCTTCAGATAAAGAAATGCAGGCTAAAGGTAGAGGTACTTTTGAGGAATGGGATGCAAATGTGGATGGGGAAAGAGTAACAGCAATCAAGTGGTTTGACAGCAGGGCTGTTCATGTGTTATCAACTTTTGCCACAGCGTATCCTGTTGTTCAAAAGGAAAGGTTTGATCGTAAGACAAAGGAGAATGTAACAATAACTTGTCCAAATACTGTACATGAGTACAACAAAGCAATGGGTGGGGTAGACTTACATGACCAGATGGTTTCTCTCTATAGATTCTCATTCAAATCAAAAAATATTACCACAGAATTATTTGGCATTTGTTTGATATGGCATTAGTCAATGCTTGGCTAATGTACAAGAGGTCATGCAATGCTATGGATATTCCTCCTAGAAAGCAAAATAAGTTATCATATTTTAAAGTTAGGGTAGCTAAGGCTTTGATGTTTGCTGGGAAAGTGACACAAACAAGCAAAAGAAAGAGACCATCTATCGAACAACTCCCCAAAAAAGTTGGGAATCAGGGCTTACCTCTACCTGATATTGATGTACGATATGATGGTCTCCATCATTTGCCTGATGTTGGTTCTGTTAGGCATATGTGTAAAATGGTTGGTTGCAAGAGACGAATTGTAACATTCTGCCAAAAATGTAATGTTTATTTGTGCATTGCACAAATAAACAAATGTTTCACAGAATTTCATATTAGGAATCAATAAATTCCATATCCTGATTCAATTGTAATAGTATATATAAATGTAATATGCAATTCCAAACCCATTTAATATGTTTGATGTAATAGTTTATAATATGTTAATAAAATTTTTGAGTTGAATTCAATGTTTTATTCTCCGTAGAGTTTCACATATTTTTAGCTCCATGTGCCGTGGTGCCCGATTTCATCCACCTTCATTAAAAATATAAATAAAAGAAGTATAAATTTTAATGCCTACACTGCTTCTTTGCATCTCATTTACCACAATTATTAATATATTTTTTAAAAATTATGGAAATAAATAGACCTCGGCGGTTAAGGGTTAATAGTGTACTAGTATACCTCAAATCACAAGCCCTAATAATGATCGATAAGTTTAGAGTTATAGTCACAGACTTTTAAAATGGATGCGAATACATTCCAGAGAGTAATGAATAGTGACCGAATCACACGCTCCAAATTTATCAGTGTTTGCGAAGAATGAAACGTTGAAGATTCCAGCTACGAGACACTGCGGCGCACTTATTCTAAATACGGATGTTAACGGTGGTGAAGGGATTCATTGGATCGTCGTCTACTTTAAAAATAGGGACCGAATGCACTATTTTAACTCACTGGGGGTTCATCCTTGGAATGACGCTATTATTGTAAAATTTCTCGAGCAATTGCACACTCACCAAATTGTCTGGAGTCTTTAGCAATTACAGGGGTACTATAACAATACTTGCGGGATATACTGCCTTTCATTTCTCTTGCATATGGCGCGTGGGAACGAATTCACAAATTTTTGAAAATTATTCGATTTGTGTGACACAGAGCAAATTGACGTTCTGGTATGCAGCCAGATAAAAAATCGGTTTCCATTCGTACTCACTCAGTGTATTTTGTGATGCTTTACGCGTATATATATATATATAAATATAATGTAACTTGAGTAATTGCAGCAATATTGTGTAAAATATAAAATGTCTCCAATAATATTAGTTTGTGTAGCGTTTAAGGACGAGTCTTATGCTCTGTAGCTTATTCAAAATGTTATGCATGCTAATTCTGTACCTAATGTAAGTTGGATATAAACATATATTGTATAAAAAAATTGATGCCAATGTTACTCCTATATGTGTGAGAAATTTTTAAGGACATATACATAAAATTGTGTTATATACAGTAAACGCTATTATGTATTATTTTATAAAACATTCCTCTTCGCTCTATCATTTAATAAATTGTTGAAGATACATTTCTTCTTCCCCGACACATACACCCACACACACCCACACACACAAAAAAGAAAAACACATCCTTTCGTCGATGATACGACAATCGCTGGGCTGAGTTTGCAATAAAACTTGAACATCCATCCCCAAATTCTTGTCCACGATTTGAGTTTCTTCATATCACGAAAAGTTTCTATAGCACGACCGAGTTCCACGTCTGTCCTTTAAGGAAAAAAGGCTACGGTTGTAGACATAAATTTTAAAATTATTTTTGGCCTGTTCATACATTTTTCTGAAGAAGGTCTGCAGGCCTATGGATTATGATATAATTAATAAGTAAAAGTAGAAATTTGAATCCTCTTTAAGAGAAAATGCCGAATACTTTTAAATGAGACATTGCGGAGCAGTTAATCTAAAACCAGTTGACAATTACTTTAATTTACAGATTCGGAAGTATTTTTATCCTACCTGGACATACTACGCAACACTTGCTATCACTGGGTCTCGAACCCAGGACAGTTGGAATTCCCTCCCTTTAAAGTTTGCAGTAATTCATTCTTGGTACGAGTCAAAATATAGATAACGTATGGAATTTTATAAACTAATTAACACTTGCAAAGGATTCTTGACTAATATAATGTAGGACCGTATTGATCACTGAGCTGAATGACACATGATATATATATATATATATATATATATATATATATATATATATACCGAGAACTGCAATCGGATTAAATCACCTTTCAAAAATTAGTTTTTAAATTATTATGTAATTATTAATTATTTGTACTCACACTTCAATTGTTCCTTCCGCCGGATCATTCCGTTCGACGTCACAAATGTCTGCAATGGCCTGTGCTGAAAGTAATTCGTGCCGATCGATTGCACCGAAAATCAGCCTAGTGGCTTCAGCCCTGAAAGAATGTAGGATAAAATCACTTTTTCGTATATATATATATATATATATATATATATAGATGTGTGGGGGGGGGTGCTTACTCAAGATCTCCAACTTCATATAAGTCTGTTAAACAATAGAGTTCTGACTGACTGGCAGTGTCCATGACGGCTAGTAATGCGTGGTTATTCACTTGCAAAATATCAGCCAATATGGTTCCGAGCTGAAAATGCCACATTTTATATGTGGCGCTGCCCCATTTTGAGTGACAAATAGCTGCACACCAATCACAAGCTCGCTGACTTCCTGAGTGGACAGTGATAACCAATTGGGCGTTTAGAATCTTCTACGATAGTCGACTCTGCGCATGCGCAGGACGGATAGATAGATAGAGAGAGAGAGAGGGAGAGAGTGAGAGAGAGACAGAGAGAGAGAGAGACAGAGAGAGAGAGAGAGAGAGAGAGAGAGAGAGAGAGAGAGAGAGAGAGAATGAATGAAAATGAAAAAGTTTATTGGCAGCCTGTAGTCCATATGACAAATATTATTAATACAATGCCAGTTTACATACTAAGGATAGAAATATATACAATTTATTAGAAATAATAACGATAATAATGGTGAACTATATGTGTTCTGTTACAAAAGCGAAGAGAAAGAGAGGTTGAAAAACATAAAATGCGGTGAATACCTTTATAAGCTTTTATTTATATAAATTTAATAAGTTGACTTTGGTATATGAATTCCTCCGCACTTCAAAGGTTGTGCCGAATATTGGAATCCGAACAACGCCCCACCAGCTGCCCAGCGTCTTAAACACTAGGCCACCCATTTATTTACCAACCACTTTCTTTATTGTGTGGAAGGATGAAACCGGGTTTTGCAGAGTGCCCCCCGCCGTCACCTGGTCTCGAGCCCGGGACCTGTGGAATTCTTGTCAGCGACGCTAACCTCAACACCACCGAGGTTTTGTCATACGAACTTAGTGATATGCATACAGCACCCCCGCTCATTCGATTCATGATAGTAATAGTGTAGTAACTAATCGATCATGTCCCAATGACTTCTTTTTAAATTACTATGGGAAGGAACATGCCGTCCCTCCGTTTTGTTTGATCTCCTTTAAATTGTGTTAGAACAGTGTGACAAGCAATCTTTTTTTTTTAAAGAGCAAAGTGCTTACGAAAAGAAGTATTATCAATTTCAAACATCATAACTCCCCGGTAAGCCACCTCCTTTTTGAGTGAGCAAGGCTCGCATGGTCAGTCCACTGTTTTCCGGCCAGAGTGCGAATCCCATGTAACCGTATGACCCGCATGCCCTATCGTATGACCACCTAACCATGCACCAAGTTTATCCTGCTCTGTATGTTCGTGAAATTTACCCGTATGCCACACATACCCTAAATTTAGGTTAAGTTGTGTTTTTTTTATTTGTCTTTATTTTTAAGAGTATTATGTGAAACCTATAACCCCATGTTCAGTTCATTATAGTTCATAATTGATTTCTATCTTCAATTTTTATTTTTTTTATTTTTTTATTCGATTAATAGTGAGTAATTGTCGTTAAATTGTTATTGTACCATTTGTAAGGTACAAAACGAAATTATAGCCAATTTTGACACTCTATACCAGAACGCCATTTTCCCCCTTCTAATAGTTCTGTTACACTGCCCCGTCTAATCGTCAAAGGAAAATTCAGTTGTCGTATTGATACTTCTGGTTAATATTAATGGTTATATACTGTTCATATGGCTGTGAATGTTACTAGTCGAATTTAATTCTGTGTCGAAATTCAATTTTAATACCGCGAGATTTACTTTCATTAATTGTAAGTTCTTCTAAGTGCGTTTTTTTTATTACCTTAATATACGTGCAACTGATTTAATTATGTAAAATCTATAATCCTAATTGAATTTTATTACTTTTGACACATATTCGAATTCATTTTCCTTCCGTATCTCAAGTAACTTTTACATTAAAACTCACGCATACATTGCCATTAATTCTACCTGTATTAGAATTTAATAATAATTCACTTAAACTTAAAGGATTTTATAATCCTACTCCCATTTTAAATTGTTATACATTATTTTTAAACGTTGTTAATTCGAAAACTTTCCGAACAACCGGACACCCGGACAACTGCCACCCTGGAAAACTGCCACCTGGAAAACTGCCACCCGGATAACTGCCACCCGGACAACTGCCACACTGGAAAACTGCCCCTAGTGTTTATGCCCTTGTTCCTGGCACGAACTTGTGTTGGGGGGTGGGTTAAAATGCACCCTGCTGGTTTTAGGGTTTGGGGGGGACGAGGTACTCGCTGATAGCAGTCCTTGTCATTCTCGATTCAGTTTTCACCACTCCGGGGTGGGTTCAGGAGAGTTGCGCGCCCTCCCGGTCCCTACCGCCCAAAGTCTTCTCTTTTGGCTACTCGGGTTATGTATTTTTCACACATATCACTTCTTCTAATTTTACCACTTTCTTTACGAACTTCTTTTCAAAGACTTTCTGGCGGAAATGCCCTCGTTAGTTTTCGCCTTTTTTAAGTTAAAAAAACTGGAGGGGTGTCTTTTATTTGTTTTCCTCCATTCTTTTCCTACTAGGTCAACATGCCCTCGTTGGATTATACAAGTTGATGGTGTTAAACCAGGGTAGCCACGAGTAACCTCGAAGCTCGGTTTCGACCGCCACCTTCCCGGTCACACTGGAAAACTGCCCCTAGTGTTTATGAAAATTAACAAAAAAGTTGTAAAAAAATATTATTTATAAAATAGACTTTTTAAAAATGGATATTTAACAATGAATTATATAGATATCTATACATACATAAAATAATATTAGAAAAAACCTAACCTAACCTAACCTAACCTAACCTAACCCTACCTGTGGCAGTTGGCTGGGTGGCAGTTTTCCAGGGTGGCAGTTTTCCGGATGGCAGTTTTCCAGGGTGGCAGTTTTCCGGGTGGCAGTTGTCTGGGTGGCAGTTGTCCGGTGGCAGTTTTCCAGGTGGCAGTTGTCCGGATACCACATACATATATACATACATATACATATACATATATATACATATACACATGTATACACATATACATATACATATATATACATAAACATATATATACATATACATATATATATATACATATACATATATATACATATACATAATCCTAATCCACCAATGACCACTAATGATTTAGTTCTTCAGGGGATAAACCAATTACTCTAATATTCCACATACACATATTCCACGTACACATATATAAACGTATGCGCACTTACGTATAAATTAAACTATAAATAAATCCCTTTCCCCATTTGGACATACCACCACCACTTACACTCTGTACCTAATACACATAAATACACACTTGACCACAGGTCTATACATCATCCATTACGTAATTCTATCGTTCTTCTCCTTGTATATTCTTAATGGTTAACAACATCTAAATATCTAAAACTGTAATTAAATAAATTTTAATGTTTTTACTAAATTAATTTTACTTTTTTTAAATAAATTTTTATATTATACTATACCAACTTATTCGTACTTGCAATGAGTTTACATTTCTGCAATCGTTCTCCCACTGCTGAAGACTCTATCCAACAATAAAATTAATTCAATTTTTACCTACACTAGTCCACCAAATTAGTTTATTAAATGTACGATCATGGTAACTTCGGAAATCCCTGAACCTTAAAATTTAAATTTCCCTTTTACCTACTATTCATTAGGTATGTATTTTTTTCCACAGGAAAATAAAATTTTCTTAAAAATTTAACAATATCATTGGTTGTCTAAAATTAGATTTGATTAATGTACATTGTACTTAACCACCCCAACTCACGTATTGTATATAAATTTGTAATTATAAAAACCATTAGTCATCATCTAGTTTGAATTAGTTAGGATATTATACAGGTTGTCCCATACGTCCGGCATCATAGGAAAAATAATAAAAAAAGGCAAAACAAAAGCTTTTATTTACAGAACGTGCTCAATATGTCCACCATTGTTTTCAATACACAAATTCAGACGTGATACCCAGTCAGCAAGCACACGGTGAATGATGTCAGGAGTAATGGTGTTACATGCCCCAATAATGCGCTGCCGCAAATGTTCAACACTCATAATTTTCTCTGCGTATACCAGCGCTTTCAAGTGGCCCCAGAGATAAAAATCTAGTGGCGTGAGATCCGGGCTTCTAGCTGGCCATTCCACAGACCCTCGACGTCCTATCCAATGACCAGGGAATTGTTGGTACAGGTATTCCCTTACTTGGGTGTTGTAATGTGCAGGAGCGCCGTCTTGCTGGAACCATGTTGGGAAATTTCCTTCTTCGTTCAAGACACTGGGAAATGCTTCTTCCTTGAGCATACGTAGGTAGGTGCCTCCAGTGACATGTTCACCGAAAAAGAGGGGGCCTATGATGCGATCCTTCCAAATGCCACACCATACCATCACCCGAGATGCACCTTGTTCCTTTGAAGAGGTATACCAGTGAGGGTTGTTTTGAGACCAGTAGCGGGTGTTCTGTCGATTTACCTCACCATTTCCACAAAAAACAGCTTCGTCACTGAACAGAATGGTGGACGGGAAATTGGCATCCCGAGCATATTGTACCGTAGCCCATTCACAAAATTCCATCCTCCAGTCGGGATCATCTTCGCTTAATTTCTGCAGGATCTGAAGTTTATATGATGCCATTTATGAGCCTGAAGAATGCGATGGATGCTACGTTTCGACACTCCTGTCTCGGCGGACAATCATCGAAGAGACTTATTGGGACTTCTGTTAAAATGAGGCAGGATAGCAGTCGCTGTATCATCGTCAGTGGACCTCCTTGAAGGTCCACTGCGTGGTTTATCTTCTATGGGTCCT
The DNA here is from genome assembly GCA_023014485.1 of Bathynomus jamesi. Classification (NCBI taxonomy): domain Eukaryota; kingdom Metazoa; phylum Arthropoda; class Malacostraca; order Isopoda; family Cirolanidae; genus Bathynomus; species Bathynomus jamesi. Next base: position 261,337 of record JAJOZX010002359.1, on the reverse strand, counting down.
GTTTCCTTAAACTTTGCAACAAGTCTGCTAACACAACTCTGTGTTATTGGCTCGCGGTCTGGATGCAGTCTGTTAAATTCAGCAGCGGCCTCTCTTTGACTCCGATTTCCTATGAGTAGAATTATCTGGATTCGTTCTTCCTTGCTCACAGATATTATGGCCTGTAGAAAGAGAAAAATATGAATTATGGTGTGTAGAAATAGAAAAATATGAATTTCTCCTATGATGCCGGACTTATGGGACACCCTGTATTATGGTATTAATATCATTTTGGAGGAGATAGCCCTGTAAAAATGAACAATGAATAATTCCTATATAATCATTGTATAATCCTTATATGGATCCTTATATTGATTGTCTTCATACAATACTTATGTTTTTATGGTTTTTATGTTCGAATGTTCATTTTTACATGAGGAACCAAAGTCGCCTGATGAGAGTTTGGATAGAATTTCGATGTTTGCTTTCTATTTTTTTTCAGTGTCACAACCATGCGACCTACTATTTCTATGGTTTCGTCGCATCCATATTTCCATTTTTCATTTGGTAGGGAATTTATTATAATTAATTATGGTTTTCTTGCATCTAACCCTCATCCCTAAATTTTATTAGATTATGCATACACAGTGCATATGACATGATTGGAACCCTTGTTTGTACTTCTTTATTCATTACTGTATTTCTCTAATTCATCTTTTCTAAATTCCCCCAATAATGACTTGTACTGTACGTACAAATTAAATAACTATAGCGTATTAATTATGAATTGACGTATGGCATAATTTTAATAACTATGACGTCATAAAGTAGCTTAATTCCCTTCACATTCTCCCGTCATTAATTTCCTTTCATCATATCTCTAGTATACATTGTATGGTAAATTCTTTAACATAATAATAAAAACTTTACACTCTATACGTCATTATTTATATGTTGTTCATTCATACCTCCATATCTTTTCTTGACCTTTATATTTTGTTAATTTTATTAATTATTCATTCAGCTACCTATTGTCTACCTATTGTCAACCTATTGTGAAACTACCAATATGTGTACAATACTTTGTGCATTCGTACATGTCCCCTGATGATCATGATTACGTACATAGTTACGTACATGTAAATATGTCCACATGTATTCTTTTTACTTTTTCTTTTAATTATTTCACTTCTCGCAAGATATTCATAAATGCTTATACGAGTGTTCGAATTCCGCTGACAGCAGCAAAAGCGAGTTCTTCTGAGGTGAAAATCTTCTCTCTTGTTGCTTCTAATTTATAAAACATTATTGTGTGTTATGGTATATATATATATATGTGTGTATATATATATATATATATATATATATATATATATACAGAGGGTGATCAAATTATTAGAGCCACTACATAAAAAATAGTTCTTCTTGTATAAGTTTATTTCTAATGCTAATAATAGTAAAATTTTGCTAATTTAAACACTTATTTTATTTCAGAATATATTTGTATACACTCTACAGTCATATTAAACACATTTAGTACTTAGTGGGTCCTCCTTAATTAAGGCAGCAACCCGTCTAGGCATACTCTCTATACAGGCTTTGCAGCTGGCCTGTATCTCAGGATCACGGTTCCAAACGGCAATTATTCGTTCTATTAACTGTATTCGAGTTGTTATTTCCTCGCCTTTCAGTCTACGCTTTACTATTTTTCATAGGTTTTTGAAAGGGTTCATATCCGGTGAATTTTCTGGCCAATCCACGAGAGGAATATTCTTTGCAGCCAGAAAACTTTTAACTGACTTTGCAGTGTGGCATGGGGCCGAATCTTGCATAAAATGGAATGGCTCACCATTTGGAAACCAGTCGGCGATCTGTGGAATAAGTCTTGTTTCCAAAACCTTTCGGTATTGGTCCTGCCTCATAGTACCCTCAACAATATAAATTCGTCCAGTACCTTTACCGCTTATCACTGCCCATTAGGGTGTGTCAATTTTGTCAACTTTTTTCAAATCAATTTTGGTAGCGAAAATAGTCTTTTCATGTCAAAACTTGAAATTGGCCAACCAAAATGAAATAAAATAACCCTTACCTACATCAATTTTACCTTAAAGTTTCAGAAATTGACTCTTTTACTAAATAATAGGACATAAATTGATTAACTATTCATCTGTCACAGAATTATCCCACTGATCGCATATGGAGTGTTTTCAAGGTCATATAGTTGTTGTACAATGTACAAGTCAAAACATGAATAGAACTGTCCCTCACTCTCAGTCCTCAGTTGCCTCTTAGATGTCATAGACGGTGGTTTGCTGTTATTGCTCTTGTACCTACTTCATAGTTATTCTACTAGACGAATACTACAGTTTAACTGTAAGTATGGATTATTGATTATTACAATTATTTATTATTATCATATTCTTCTCTCTAATTATGTTGTAATCCCATGAAATATTTTTTTATTGAATTTTAGAACATCGAATGACTAAACTTTGAAACATCGTAATTGATATAAAATACTTAAATGTTTTTCTTTCTTTTCAGATATTCCTAAGATGCCAAAATTGAAGACAAGAGGTCAGTCGTCATGCCACTTGAGCCTGTTAGTCGGTACAGGCAAGGAGCTTCCCGTATCAGAACTACCAACAGTGCGAGACATGCTGAGACTAGGGTTACTCCTTCGTGAACAAAATACAAAGGATAGAAGGAACTACACAGAGAAAGAGCTCATAAGGGTCATGATTCCCCCTCTTCTGCATCAATGGAGAAAAGCTAACGTGATATTCAAACCACCTGTACTCAATCAGTATAGAACTATTGAGCTAAAATTAACAAAGCTGTGGCACAAAGCAGTTGAGACATCACTTGGTAAAGGAAAACTAGCAACGAAAAATAAATTTCTGCACACACTTGATACTCTTCTTGACATTTTGAAATGCCTGTGTCTCATAGAATTGTGTTCTGAAGCCAATTGTTCTCCCTCATGCAGAAGAGAACCTCACCCTCACATTGATTGTCGCTGTCCTCGTGAGAAGAAGATCCCTGTTTTGGAGCTGGCTTTCATAAAGGAGCAGAGAACAAAGGCAGGAGGCCAAGGAAGTATGCAGATTGGTTCGGCAGATTATTCAGAAACCAAAAAACAGATTGTTATTGCTAAGAAAAAAGAGAAAATTCGAGAGAGGGAAGAAAGGAAGAAAAAGAAGAGTGAAGAAGCCACCCAAAGAGATGAAGAGCTCTATCAAGAGGTTTCTCACTTCTTTGAAAGCTCTTCAGATGAACAGAAAGAAGCAACATCAGATGATAGCTCCAAAATGCCATCTGAACCTTCGTCGAAGAGAATGAAATACAACACTAAAGACATCTCAAACATTGCCCTTGCCAGTATTCGCCACCATACGGGGCTACGAGAGACTGCAGAGATTGCCACTGCCGCATGGATAGATGCAGGCCTCATCAGCCGAGAGGATACATCCTTAGTGATAGATCATAATAAGATAAGAAGAGCACAAGAAAAAATAATGAAGGAAATATCTGATCAGCATGAAAAAGATTTGAAGGAGGAAGGTCTCTCTTGCCTTTTGTTTGATGGAAGAAGAGATGACACAAACGTTCTCCTAGAGATAGAGGGAATGGACAGAAAGTTTCCCGGTCTCATCAAAGAAGAACACTACTCTGTGTGTTCCGAACCTGGTGGCCGCTATTTTTCCTGAAGCAGAAGTAGAATGCAAGAAACATGCAGAGGCAATTGCTGATCAAATAATATGTTGGCTTCAAGAAAGAAGACTTGACAGTTCACTGCAGGCCGTTGGTGGAGACTCAACTGCGGTGAACACTGGATGGCAGGGCGGTGTTATGACGCATTTAGAGAAAAAACTTGGAAGAAGGCTTGTTTGGATTTTATGTGATTTGCACACAGGGGAACTACCTCTTCGTCGTCTCATCCAGGAACTTGATGGTCCTACAAAGAGCAACAAGTGGTCAGGCCCCCTTGGCAACATGCTAGATGAAGCAACGGAATTAGAAATAAATACAGAATTTCCAAAGGTCGAAGTAGGCCCTCCCCTTCCAGTGTTTTCTGAAGAAGTTATCAAAGACCTCAGCACGGATCAATCTTACGCTTATCGTATTGTTCAAGCAATCAGATCAGGAGAGTTGCCTCAAAATCTGGCTCTCTTGGAGATTGGACCCGTAAGTCACAGTCGTTGGTCAACTACAGCGATTGGTTTCTGCAGGATTTGGGTTTCCAAACATGCACTGAAGGGCAAAATGCTACAGAATTTGAGGTTGATTATTGAATTTATTATTGGGTTTTATCTTCCTCATTGGTTCAATGTAAAACTTAATCCAATGTGGATGGAGGGGCCCAACCACATCTTGTTTCAATTACAGCTACTGAGAACCCAAAGGAAAGTAGTGGTGGACATCGTGTTACCTTTGGTGAGAAGGTCCGCTTGGTATGCTAGGCCAGAGGCAGTTTTGCAAGCAATGCTCTGCAGCCAATGCACCAAAGAGCGAACTGAGGCTGTGGAAATCATTCTAAAGCTTAGTGGAACATCACTAGATGATGACCAGCTGGGAGACTGCTCTGTTCAGACAAGGAAGGTACCTCCATAAACGTCAATGCCACGAAATTGTCAGAATTAGTTGACTTGAGTTCTGAAGTTTTGGAGCCACCACTGACAACATGTATAACAAACAAAGATTTAACACAACTTAAAGAGGCCCCAATGCAAGTGCCAAAGTGGCCTTCTCACACTCAGAGTGTGGAAAGATGTGTGAAAGTGGTCACAGAAGCAGCTAGACAAGTTTACAGTCACAAGAGGCGAGAAGGCTACATCAAAGCGCAAGTATCAAGCCGAATGCTGATGTCAAGGAACCTCAGCAAAGAGGACATGACTGCATTGGTTACTTTCAAATAAGGACTCTGACTGATATCTTATTGCCACTTTAAATGTTGATAGGATGTTTGCGCACATTTGTTATTTTGTTACGAATTTACGGAAAAATCGAATTTTTGAATTAAAATTGATGTAGGTAGGAGTTATTTTTTATTGTTTCTGAAGCAAAGATATTATTTTGTATGCCAAATGATTACATTAAATTGCTACCAAATCACATGATTTTTCGATTTAGTCATTTCACCCCCAAAATTGATACACCCTACTGCCCATATCATGACAGATGTTGGATGCTTAACCGTACTTACGATACAGTCTTGATGATATTCCTCACCAACACGTCGCCTAACGTACTGTGATTTATCAGACATGACTAGGAATGTGGATTCGTCACTGAAACACACCTGCAAATGAAAAGAGAAAGGAATGATTGCAACCAAAATGAATTGTGCCTTGTCATACATATATCAAAATAATACATTTTACTCAAAATAAGCATACAAGATCACTAAAATATTGTGACTTACCGATTTCCAGTCATCTACAGTGAACTTTGAATAGTATTTAGCCCACTTTAAGCGGTTTTTGATCATTGTTGGAGTCAATTTTGGCGTTCTCCTTGGCCAGCGACTACTCAATCCAAATTCCCTGGCACACCTTCTTAAGGTCATTGTCGAAATGTTGATGTTTTCCTTCTCCAGCTCCAATTTAAGTTTGTTAGTAGTGCTTCTCCTATTATTTACTAGTTTCTTTTCAATGCATCTGTCGGCTCTAGGTGTAGTTATCCTTTTCCGACCACATTTACCCTTTCTTTTTGGAGTCAGCTCTGGATTATCCCTTTCAACTTTAATTTTTGATGGGATCCTGTCAACACTCGCACGTGACACATTCAGTTCTCGGGCTATTTTTCTGTGAAAATAATCAGTTGCAGTCAGCAGCGAGAGCATTCTACCTTTCTTCTTTGGCGATAGATCACATTTCTTACCCATGTTGGGTAGCCTACAGTACATAAAAGTTATTCCTGTAAAGAAACATTAATTTAATAAAAAGAATCACAATACGTTGCTGAGAAACAATATCATATGGGTGTATGAGTGCATATTCCACGTACAATGGTTTAAATATAATAACTTATCATTACCTTAACATACACTTAACGCACCTGACCACTTGACACAACCTTCCACGTTCACAGCTGAAACACTACTAAACCCACTTTTCACATACTGCCCTTCCCCTACTCCCCAAATTAACCCCTATCCCCAGTTTCTGTTATTCAGGTAGAGAACACTACATGTGTTCACAATTTGGAATACTGTCTGCATACTTAAAAGGTTATTATTTAAACTAAAAACACCATATTATAATGAAAATGTGTTTTTCAAGGGGTGGCTCTAATAATTTGATTACCCTCTCTCTCTCTCTCTCTCTCTCTCTCTCTCTTCTCTCTCTCTCTCTCTCTCTCTATACTTTGTGTTATATTCCTAACATCTTAATTGTCTATAAATATGAAACACTAAAAAAAAAAAGCTATAGTTAACTGTTTAATTATAATTAACTGTAATAATTTAATATGATGTAATTAATGTACTTTAATGAAACTGTAATTGATGATAATAAGTGAATGTGAATTAATTCGTAATTATAATCATAGTTGTAGTAAACCAAAATTACAATGTACTTAATAATGTACTTAGATTGTACTCAATGTACTACTCCGAAATTGTCGCCATTTAGGAATGTATACTCGGCGATATTGCGATTATTATTTTTTTATTTATTTTTTTCGTTTTATTTTGGAATCTTTCAAAATTCTGATTATGTGTTTAAAATTAGGCTTAACGTAGATCTCCATTAAACGGGGGAGAACTTAACCTTCAACTGCACTCCCCAACTTTTAGACTTATATGATGCTTGCATTTGTAAAATAAGAGACACTCCCTTGTTAGCAGCCTTTCAGCAAGGAGGAGCCCTCCTTGAGGATGCCCTCGCCTCCGCACTTTTAAATTCCGGCCTGAGCCATGGTCGAAAGAGGTCGAACTCCTCCCCCTGTAAATTAAACTTAGTGGCTGAGTATTACCTGTACATTTTAGCAGTAAATTGCAATAAAAGAAAGTTTTTTAATCTTTTCCTTCGAGAACTCAGTCAATAAAGTAGAGAAAAACAATTTCCCGATACGTTATAAGAAGCATTAGGGAATCTTCAGAGAATTTGTTAAGTTTTCACGGAATCCTGCGAACCACTACAGAAGAACTCGGAGAGTATTATAGAAGAAACTATTGTGAGTAACAAATCCGTTGCTGGCTCCTAACAAGAACCCCCGTCGACTTCGAACCAACCAAGGCCATAGATGGAGGGGTTAATATATATATTAGGGTGATGCACAAATCATGACCATCGTGGATTTTTAGGGATACCCCCTCATTTGTTCCAATTTGTCACAAAAACACCCTGTGAGAAATTCCAGGTCAAACAAATAACATTCAGAGGTCGCGCCCGCCAATTGAAAATTTGAAAATTACAAAAAATTAGAGTAAAATCAAATTTTTTGAATTTGTTCTTATTTTTGTTGCAGGTTTGTTGCAGGTTGCAGGTTTTGTGCAGGTTTGCTGCAGGCAGAGTGGTAGGTGATGCGTATATGAGCAAATAGCGTTCAAGGAAATCGGTATCGCAGTGTGCTTGTGGCAGTGTCCAGGAGAGGTGCTATATCAGTGAGTCTCTCCGCCTCAATTTCTCTTCTATTTCCTCTATCTTAATTGTGACAAAAATGAGATCAAGAAGCTCAACAGATATCTGGCTGATCGGTCAACAAATAGATAAATTGAATCAAAGTAAGCTTCCATCAAAGAAAGAAGTAATTTCCTTATTCATGAATTATAAACATATCAAGAATGAAACTGTCAGAGAAGCATTAACTTCAACCGTTAATGATGTATTGGAAGTGTGGCAGAGAGCAGGAATACCAACAACCCAGAAATGTAATGTTGTGAAGAAATTAAAAAACTGTATGATGAGTGGCAAGGGCTGAAGAAGAGCAAAGGAAAAAAATCGAAGTTTTCAATAGAGAAAGAGAATACATGGAAAGAAAAATTGGATGGACTCTTTGATATTGCGCATGCAAATGCTAACGAGTTAATAACTATTGAGGAAGATAGAGAGTTTCTACGGCTACAAAGGGAAGGTCGAAAGGGTAAAATGATGGCAGTTGATAAGGATGAAGAAAAACGTCGAAAGGAAGCTGCGAAGAGACATGAAAAAATGGATAAGAAAAGGTTACATGAATCAAGTGCATTTGATGAAACAGTTGTTCTTGCAAGCAGCAGCAGTTCCTGCAGTGATTCACCTGCATCTACGGAAGAAGAAGTAGATCTGGAAGTGCCCTCAACATCCAAAAGAGGCCTTCCAAGAAAAAAATTCAAGATTATGAATGAAAATCTGCTTTCCTCATTGGATGTTGCTAAGATCAGCGACCGATCAGCCTCTTTAATAATTATTCCAACGATCGTAAATGTTGGAAAAGATCCAGAGAATTACAATGTTAGCTACTCATCGATTCGCAGGGCAAGACAGAAATCAAGAAAGAAGTTCAGTGAAAACTTGAAAGAAGAATTTCAAGCTGACAAACCCTTGATTGTTCATTGGGATGGCAAACTCCTCGAAGACATTACCGGGAATGAGGTTGTTGATCGGTTGCCAGTCCTAATCTCTGGCAGTGGAGAAGATCAACTGCTTGGAGTGCCAAATATAGATCATGGCACAGGAAAGGATACTGCAAATGCAGTACATCAGGCGATCATTGATTGGAATCTAATAGATAAGGTAAAAGGCATGTGTTTCGATACAACTGCATCGAACACAGGTCGTAAAAACGGAGCTTGTGTCCTAATTGAACAGAAAATGGAGAAAGATTTGTTGTGGTGTCCTTGTCGACACCATATCCTTGAAATCATGTTGGAAGCAGTGGTATCCCCTACATTACAGGCTTCATCAGGCCCTGACATTCAGTTATTCAAAAGATTCAAAACAAACTGGAATAAGATTAATCTAACTTCATACGATAAATTAGAAAATTATCCACAAAAGGAAAAAGAGGAAATCATCAACTTTGCAGCAAGAAAAATCAATGAAGATCAACCTCGCGACGATTACAGAGAGTTATTGGAACTGACAATCATCTTGCTTGGCGGTACTCCAACGACTGGAATAAAATTCAGGAAGCCTGGGGCTTATCATAGAGCCCGTTGGATGGCGAAAGTCATTTATTCAATGAAAATCTTTATGTTCAAAAGTCAGTTCAAAATAACAGCAATAGAAGAAAGAAATCTAAAAGAAATTTGTTGGTTTTCTGTTTCAATTTATATTAAGCATTGGTTTTCAGCACCCTGCGCAGCAAGTGCTCCACGAAATGATCTGAGTCTTCTCAAGAATCTTCACAGCTACAAAAGCACAAATGAACAACTAGCAAATGCTGCTTTAGAAAAATTCAAGAATCATTTGTGGTATCTCTCAGAAGAGTTGATCGCATTGGCTTTCTTTGATGATAAAATCAGCTTTGACACCAAAAGAAAAATGAAGGAGGCTCTTACAAAATCTTCGGAGCCAGATCCTCCAAAGAAGACACAAATAGACATCAAAACTATTGACAATAAGCAGCTTGAAGATTTTGTAACTGCTAACACAAAGTCCTTCTTCAGTATACTCGGATTGTCTTCAACGTTCTTGAGCAAACCAGTAGAAGATTGGCTTCTCGATGAGAGTTATTGGGTTGCAAAGAACGTAGTGAATCACATGAAAGTTGTTAATGATATTGCTGAAAGAGGAGTGAAATTGATTGAAGATTATAACAAATTAATTACCAATGATGAACAACAGAAGCAATATCTACTGCAAGTTGTATCAAATTATCGGAAGAAGCTTCCGGACAAAACTAAGAAAACTCTCGTATCTTTGACGCAACAGTAAAATTTACGAGTATATCCATTCTATGTATCTATTGTAAATATCTATTGTATTGTATCTGTTTTATGAACAAATGGAAAAGAGGAAGGTGGTATGATAGGCCTCGTGGGGAACTTCCACTCAAAAAAAAAGTAACGTGACGCTTGCTGTACCTCCTGGGTGTCATGGAAATCAGCAAATTTTCAAATGGCGGGCGCGACCTCCAAATATTCGAAGTTTGACCCGAAATTTCCCCAGGATCATTTTTCCACCAAATTAAACCAAATGAGAGGGTATCTCAAAATTTGAAACAAAAAAATTTTACTCCCCCACTTTTGCATCACCCTAATATATATATATATATATATATATATATATATATATATATATATATATATATATATATATATATATATATATATATATATATATATATATATATAAATGAACAATGAATAATTCCTATATAATCAAATATTCATTTTTGCATGAGACCCAAAATCGCCTAACGCGAGTTTGGATAAAAAAAATTATTTGCTGCTTTCTATTTTTGCAGTTTCACATCCATGCGACCTACCATTTCTGTGGTTAAGTTGAATCCATTTTTATGTTATTGAAGGTTCGTTGTGAGAAACGAATGTCCCTTAATTTCATTCCCTTGAAGTACAAACAAGGCAATTGACGGTTTATATCGTTAAACATTTCCATTACAATATTACCCATATCTCCATTTTCCATTTATTATAGAATTTATTATAATTAATTATTGATGTCTTGCATCTAACTCTCATCCCTAAATTTTATTAGATTATGCATGCACATTGAATGTGGTATGATTTGAACCCTTCCCAAATGTACCATTTCCTTAATATTTACTGTATACTCGTATAAGTATATTTATTTAATTAATAGTTTCACTCACTCTTTGTACAATGGCTATAAACCTTTCCTTACAGTATTACCCTAATTCATCTCTTCGAAATTTTCCCAGTAATGACGTACTGTACGTAAGAAATAAATAACTATGGCATATTAAGTATGAATTGACGTATGGCATAATTTGAAAAACTATGACGTCATAAAGTGACTTAATTCTCTTCACGTTTTCCATACCTTGAATACTGAATCACGTGTTTAGTATGTGGATATCTTTCGTATTCAATGTATGGTAAATTCTTTAACATAATAATAAAAACTTTACACTCTATACGTCATTATGTATATGTTGTTCATTCATACATCCATATCTTATCTTGACCGTTAACTTTTATTAATTGTATTAATTATTCATTCTTCGATCTACTTATTGTCTACCTATTGTGAACCCATTGTGCGACTACCAATATGTGCACAATACTTTGTGCATTCGTACATGTCCCTTGATGATCATGATTACGTACATAGTTACGTACATGTACATACGTTCACATTTATTCTTTTTATTTCTTTTCTTTAAATTAATTAATTTCTCGCAGTACTCATAAATGCTTATGCAAGTGTTCGAATTCCGCTGACCAGGCGAAAGCGAGCGCTTTTGAGGTGAAAATCTTCTCTCGCTTGCTTCTAATTTATAAAACATCATTATGTGTGTTATGTTTATATATATATATATATATATATATATATATATATATATGTGTGTGTGTATATATATATATATATATATAATATATATATATATATATATCGTATGGTTCTAGGTAATTTTGTCCGGTGCAATTTCGTCCGGTGCAATTTCGTCCCGTGCTATTTCGTCCAGTGCGATTTCGTCCGTTTAGTCAATATAATTTATTTAAAGGTAAAAAAAAGGAGACAATTTCAAACAAAGTATTTATTAATAGTAATGTTAAAAAATTAAAAACTAAAAATTATGCATAATCACTGCAATTCGTCTAAAAATTGTATTTAAAATTCAATCTCATACTTAAAAATAGAGACAAATTCAAATAAAGTATTTATTGATAGTGATAGTAAAACAACTTAAAAATTAAAAGGTGTGCATAACCACTGCAACTCGTCTTAAAAATTGGATTTTGAATTCGCTCTCATACTTAAGGACGAGGTTTCTCAATCTGGCATCTATCACTTTGTACTTCTTCTTTGTGGCGTTTTCTTCTTCATCAAATTGAATTATTTTCAACTGGGCCAAATTCTCTTCTCCCTGTAGTACTTTTAGCATCTTCCAAATATTTGGATGACTGTTCGTTATGGAACTTTGCAATGCATTATGGAAGCCTTCAATGCTATTATTGGTACGTGGTAAGCCTTGTAAAGTTCTATTGTGGACATTCCAGATTTCTATTGGGAACGTTGGTGCGAGTCTTCGTTGTCTAGCTCCTCGTCCTCTTAGTCCTCCAATGTAGTGGGTTTCAAAATAACTTACAAACTCTTGAGGCAGATCATCGTCATCGATAAGACTTAAGAAGCCTTCAATAACGTCGGATATTGGTAGAAATGCCAAAGCTGTAAAGCATTTTATTTTCAGACAAAATTTATTATCTGTATGATATCTGACTTTTAATCCAAAATCGACTATTTCTCTATATATATTTTTGGCCAGATGAAATAAACAGCAAGTAATTACGGCATTCGGAAAAACACTCTCAAATGCCTTTAAAGAAGCTTTTTCAAAATCTATCATCAATGACTCTGGAGTCAAATCAGGATAGAGATCTTTCAAAGTTGAAAAAAGCCGGTCGTAAGCATCTTCGGTCTTATTCGCAACAAAGCAAACAATCTTGGTACACTTTTCTCTTCTATGACAATATGAAGCGTAAACAATTGATAATAGATATCAGAGCAACAATTAAACGTTCCATCACAAGCCCAATTTTTATTGCACTTCAAATCATCCAATCCTTTTTCAGTAGCGAAAATTAATATTCTATTTTCATCATTAGAACCACTATCGAACAAAAGAAATTTTTCTCCGTTTTCTAAATATGTGAAAGACGGGTATACTGTAGCCGTTGCTTTCCTTTGGGATTGGTGGTGCATTTTCCTTCTGTTGCCTCCAGTTTCTAATATTTCGTCCAAGATTTTTAATTGATGGCAGTTCTGCTCGTGATAAGTCATCCAGGTTCGAGGAAGCATTAGCAATTAATGATCTTGAAGATTGTTGAGAAGTAATTGCCTTTTCTTTGATGTCATTAATGACCTTATGTGCAGTAGGTTTCGCCGCAGACGTGCAATGTTCATGTGCGTCTGTTTCCTTGCATATTGTGAAATTCGGATCATCTGACATAGTATGGACTCTAGCACTGCAATTTTTCACTTTACATCGCCAATATGTCTTGCTACGGTCACTATTCTTTGAATGAAAGCGGTAGATGTAATTTAAATCATCTACCAACTTTGAGCCACCACGAGTGCTTTTAACTGTATATGGCATTTTTGGGTTTCAACTTCAAGCTTTCTTTATAAGTGTACGAAAGGAACTAAGTTGAACTAAACTTGCTTTCTTTATAAGTGTACGAAAGGAACTAAGTTGAACTAAACTTGCTTTCTTTATAAGTGTACGAAAGGAACTAAGTTGAACTAAACTTTCTTATCAGCATTACAGCTTTCTTTACAAGATCACGTACGGACGAACATAACTGCTTGTCCCTAGATCATGTACGGACGAACATAACCGCTCGTTAAATTTTAGCGACAATAATTTTTTCGTTTTTGTTTACGGGACGAAATTGCATTGGACGAAATAGCACGGGACGAAATTGCATTGGACGAAATTGCAGGGGACGAAATTGCACCGGACGAAATTGCACCGGACGAAATTACCGGCCACGATATCGTATGTGCCCATGTACTTTATGTTAGACTCTTAACATCCTAATTCACTATAAATATGTAACACTGGAAAAAAAACCTAGAGTTAACTGTTTAATTGTAATTAACCGTAATAATTTAATATAATATAATTAATGTACTTTAATGAAACTGTAATTAACGATAATAATTTAATATAATGTAATTAATGTACTTTAATGAAACTATAATTAACGATAATAAGCGAATGTGAATTAATTGGTAATTATAATCATAATTGTAATAAACCAAAATTACAACGTACTCATTGATGTACTTTGGATTGTACTCAATGTACAACCCGACATTATGTCGCCATTTTAGAATGTACACTCGACGATATTATTATTATTTCTTTATAATTATTTTTTTTCGTTGGGATAAATTTTTTATGTGCTTTCTACCTTGCCAAATAATTGGTGACTTGTTCTTTTTAAAATTTCTTAATCATTTTTTTAGATTTAGCTTAATAATGAATCCTGATTAAAAGTTTGCAGTATTCATGTTTTGTATACATTCTCTCTTCGTTATAAAAGATGAAGTCATGTCTTGCCTAAGCATTTAATTGTAAATCTTAAACCTTTAATTTTTGCTCATATGCATATCTTAGTACAAAGATGCATAGTTCAATTTCCACTTCTAATTAACTCGGCGGATCAGGAAAACGTCAGATCTGAAAATACGCGGTTTAAGATAAAAATATGGCTTCCTCTTCCGATATCCTGTTTATCTGTTTAACCATTGTCACAGCAAATAACTTTACTTTATTTTTAACTATTGTGCAAAAATAATACAGCCTTTTCAACATTTAATAATAATAATATTAGCAGAATAGGGGTATGTAAACTCCCATAATTTCTTCCATGTTCATTCTGATTTAGTCTACGAGGCTGAGCATTACCTGTAACATTTTAGCAGTAAATTACAGTAATAAAAAGTCTTTATCTTCTCCTTCCAGCCGTGCTCTCTTCAGAGAACTTAGTCATTAAAATCTCCCGATACGTTAGAAGAAGAATTGGGGGGGAACCCTCAGAGAATTTAATAAGCCTCTCAGAATCCTCCGAGCCACTAAAGAAGAACTCGGAGAGTAGTATAGAAGAAACTACACTGCGTTTGCACTTATTAAGCAGATTACATTTTCTCCAATGCTTTCAAAAGTTTTCCCCGATTTCAATGAAATTTCTAGCAAATAATCACTATATATAGCAGCATTCATGGTATTCATTTCGATAAAATATTTTGATAATTAAAATAATTATCTCATTTTATTGAAAAATAAGTAAAATATTGTGTTCCGAATTATTAAGCAAATATTCTATTTACGGATCAAAATGGTGAAAATGGGTAAGAAGAAGGATTTAACACTAACTGAGAAAAGAAAAATAGTCAAGTTACTCGCTGAAAATATAAAATTTATTGAAATTGCGAAGCAGTTTGGCAGAGAATGAAGAGCAACCCTTGAGGGATCTGATGGTTGGTCAAGAAGATGGATTGCTAAGGGTCAATCTCTACCATGGAATGAGGTTTTCTTTTGGAAAGTTTGTGTAAGACTAGGCATTCATTTTTACACCATCAGGCACTCTGTATGAGACAGCTACTTCATTGCCTATCAATCCTGCCCAAAACATGACACTACCTCCACCTTGTTGGCGTCTTAATCTCGATGGTAGAAATTGGCTCTCAGCAATCCATCTTCTTGACCAAACATCAAGTCCCTCAAGGGTTGCTTTTCATTCATCGGTGAACAATACAGTATTAAAATCTGTTTTCACGTACTGACGCGCCCATTCAACACGCTGCTTCTTGTACCTGGGTGTTAATGGTGACTGAATCGTAGGTTTACACGTCTTGCCAATTGTTTGGAGGATTCCACATCGAGATGTTCTTGGTACATTATGTATGCCAGCCTGCTCAAAAACCTCTTCACTTGAGGACAATGGATACTTTGCAATTTGCGCTTGATTACAGATATCTGCCGCCTTGTCACTTTTCTTATAGCTCCTTTATCACTTCGCTGCCTCAGTTTGGTACCCTCCGCTACAAACTTGTTTACAGTTCGATAAGCTCTGCCAAACTGCTTCGCAATTTCAATAGATTTTATATTTTCAGCGAGTAACTTGACTATTTTTCTTTTCTCAATTAATGTTAAATCATCCTTCTTACCCATTTTCACCATTTAGATCCGTAAATAGAATACTTGCTTAATAATTCGGAACACAATATTTTAAATATTTTTCAATAAAATGAGCTAATTATTTTAATTATCAAAATATTTTATCGAAATGAATACCATCAATGCTGCTATATATAGTGATTATTTGCTACAAATTTCATTGAAATCGGGCAAAAACTTTTGAAAACATTGGGGAAAGTGTAATCTACTTAATAAATGCGAACGCAGTGTACTGCAAGTAAGAAATCCGTTGCTGCCTCCTAACCAGAACCCCCGTCGACTTCGAACCAACCCAGGCCATAGACCGAGGGGTTAACATATATATATATATATATGATGAATAAAACCACGAAGAGAAAAGAAACACAAAGGGGTGCTCAAGCGCTTTCGTCTAAGGACATCCTCAGGAACACTGGAGTGAAAGGACAGATCAAGGCAATATATAGGTTACAAAAATAAACATACATACATACATATACATATATACATATATATATATATAATATATATATATATATATATATATATATATAGTAAGCATAGAAAAAATTGTGGGAGGAGCAAACACATTTGTATGGGAAATTGACACTTTTAGCACTTTGCCGACATTCAATATAAATTCAAATGGCTTGTTTATGGAACAGGTCACAAAAGAATAAAGAAATAAAAATAAATATAAATATAAATTGAGAAAAAAAAAAAAAAAATTAATAACAAAATAGTGCCTTAGTGATATACTGTATATGTCACAGCCTAAATAACCATAAAGAAATAAACCAACAAATAAAAAACCACAAATATATATATATATATATACACACATACACACATATACATATATATAGTAAGTAAAGAAAAATTGTGGGAGGAGCAAACACATTTGTATGGGAAAATGACACTTTTAGCACTTTGGCCGACATTCAATATAAATTCAAATGGCTTGTTTATGGAACAGGTCACAAAAGAATAAAGAAAAAAATAAATATAAATATAAATAGGGAAAAAAAAAATTACAAAATAATGCCTTAGTGATATATATGTCACAGCCTAAATAACCATAAAGAAATAAACCAACAGATAAAAAACCAAAAATTGTAAGTGGAGTCTACAAATTCAAGCTCAAAAGGGAAGTTTACAATCAATTTAATAGATGATGCCAAATTGATATATATGTCACAAAGAAATAAAGAAATAAACCAAAAAAAAAAAAAAAAATTAAAAAATAATAAAAAATAATAATAATAAATTGAAAAATAAATTTTAAGAGAGGCACACCAATTTATAAGGGAAAAATTACCAAAGGTTTTTAGTTATTGTCTGAATCATGCATACTATGGTCACAAACGAATAAAAAAGTACAAGTAAATATAAATTGGAAAACAAAATGATGCCTAGATGATATATAAAGAACCATAAAAATATATACAACATATATAAGGTATATATACGAAATAGAAACGCAATATATACAGAATATATATATATATATATGCATAAGGGAAAAAATTACCAAAGGTTTGTTTTTATAATTATTGTCTGAAAAATCGGTAGGTCGCAAAAGAATAAAGAAATAAAAATAAATATAAATTGAAAAAATTACAAATAATAAAACTACACATGTATACCCGCATAACCAAATATATATACACATATACATACATATATACAAACACACACACACACACATATATATATATATATATATACACATACAAGCTTGACCTTCGCGAAATGAGAAATCATCGCGCGGAACCTTTGTAAGGTTGTAAGGTAAGGTAAGGTACATAAATATATATATATTATATATATATATATATATATATATACACATATATACATACATATACATATACACACATACATACATACATATCCATATACACACATATACATACACACACAATTAACTGCAATGACCACGCACATACTCACATACACATACATACATACACATACACGCATACAGCAAAAAATTGAAAAATAAAATTGTAAGAGAAACCTACAGATTTATAAGGAAACAAAGACAAAAACAAATTTTTACCAAAGATTTAACAACCTGCCCTTTTTGTTTAAATCCATTCTGAAGGAATTCAGAGCAACGGGATCGAGTTGAAACAGACCTTTACTCATGTTAAGGTTATTTGTAAGTTGAATTATAGCCGACTCAAGAATATTTCTATTAACAATGTTGCTAGAGTGAAACAAAACTGAAGCATTATTCCAATCAATACAATGGGATAACTCTGACAAATGGACAAAAAGGGCACTGGACAACTGTCCGGTTCTAACGGAATATTGATGCTGTTTTACACGCGTTTGCAAATCCTTTCCCGTCTGACCTATGTAAAAGGAATCACATTGCTTACACCAATTATTGGTAGGGCTATTTTTTACTATGATGTTTTTCACAATATTGTTATATGAAAAAACTACACTGATATCCAAAAGTTTAAGTACATTAGCAATGCCTAAGAAGCCCGGGAAAAATGGAAGTACTAAAATATTCTTTGACAAGGTGCGAGTGTTATTATTCACACGATAGAAGGTTCGTTTAGCCTTATTAAGACAAGATTCCATGAACGCAGATGGGTAACACAACTCACTTCCAATACCGTTGATATTTTCCAATTCGGCATCGATGTATTCCGGACTGGCGATCCTAAGAGCGCGGAGAAACATTGAGGAAAATATAGCCTTTTTAATAGGGGTGTCATGTCCAGAGTAAAAGTGTACGTAGGACAAATTGTTTGTTTTTTTCCGATAGATACTAAACTTAAAACACGGGCTATCCCTATGAACACGCACATCAAAAACGGGATTGAGTTGTCTTGTTCCACTTCTAAAGTAAATTTAATGGAGGGGACTTGGTCATTTAACTGAAGGAGGAAGTCATCCAGGTCACGATTCATGGGCCAGATACACAAAATATCGTCGACGTACCGCAACCAAGGGATGCCAACCCCCAGGATTCTCGGAATGTAAGTAATTTCAAAAAACTCCTTATAAATATTGGAGAGAAGGGGCGACAAAGGGTTGCCCATGGCCATCCCAAAAACTTGTTGATAATGCTCGCCATTGAAAGTGAATTTACAATCCTTGATACAAAGCTTAATAAGTTCCAAAACAGTGTGTGCAGGTAATGGTAGATCATAGTTATGTAATTCTCGGGCGAGAAAGTCAAGCATATCATCAATCGGCACTTTTGTGAACAATGAACAAACGTCGAAACTGATCAATCTATCGTTGGTATTAATGCGAACATTATTCAATTTTTCAGTGAGATCCATGGAATTTTTTACGTGTGAATCAGAGACAGTTCCAAGAATGGGGGACAAAACATTAACAAGCCATTTGGAGAGTTTATGTATAGGTAATAGAACCCACCGAGCTAATAATAGGGCGCATAGGGTTACCCGGTTTGTGGGTTTTAATAAGACCATAAAGGTAAGGCAGAGAAGGTGAAGTGGACAAAAAAAGGGGAATTAAGTCCTTATGATCTTTGAGAATGCGTTTCATGCCACTATTGAATGATTTGATGACATCATCCTGCGGGTTCTTCCTAAGTTTCACGTATGTGGCGGGGTCCTGAAGCAGCTCATTCATCTTTCCAATGTAATCCACTTTGTCCATAATGACTAAGGTGTTAGCCTTGTCTGCTTTAGTAATATGGAGCTCACTATCTTTTTTTAATTGTGAAAGGATATTGCGGAAACGTTTAGGAAAGTTATCTTCGTAAGAAATATTCGCAGCACCATAGACAAGGCCTTTAACTATGTTAACCAAAGACTGAGGAAGGTTACACTGTTTTTCAAAACAAGCAAGACTATGACAAATTTTAAAGCAGTAGGTTTTTTAACAATATAAAAGGACATACCAAATCCAAGGGCACTTTTTGCATCGTCACTAATGTTTTTCGAAGAAAGGTTCAAAACACACTTTGAGCTTGCTTTTTTACTCCACTGACTATTTCGAATGAGACTTTTAATTTTGCGATCCAAAATGTTTCGAAGTGAAGAAGTTCTCCGACGCAACTCGTTGTAAATTTCACCATCCCTTTTGAGCTTGAATTTGTAGACTCCACTTACAATTTTTGGTTTTTTATCTGTTGGTTTATTTCTTTATGGTTATTTAGGCTGTGACATATATATCACTAAGGCATTATTTTGTAATTTTTTTTTTCCCCTATTTATATTTATATTTATTTTTATTTCTTTATTCTTTTGTGACCTGTTCCATAAACAAGCCATTTGAATTTATATTGAATGTCGGCCAAAGTGCTAAAAGTGTCATTTTCCCATACAAATGTGTTTCCTCCTCCCACAATTTTTCTTTACTTACTATATATATGTATATGTGTGTATGTGTATATATATATATATATATATATATATATATATGTGTGTATGTATATATTTGTGGTTTTTTATCTGTTGGTTTATTTCTTTATGGTTATTTAGGCTGTGACATATATATCACTAAGGCACTATTTTGTAATTAATTTTTTTTTTTTTTTTTCTCAATTTATATTTATATTTATTTCTTTATTCTTTTGTGACCTGTTCCATAAACAAGCCATTTGAATTTATATTGAATGTCGGCCAAAGTGCTAAAAGTGTCAATTTCCCATACAAATGTGTTTGCTCCTCCCACAATTATTTCTATGCTTACTATATATATATATATATATGTATGTATATATATATATATATATATATATATATATATATATATATGTGTATATATATGTATATGTATGTATGTATGTTTATTTTTGTAACCTATATATTGCCTTGATCTGTCCTTTCACTCCAGTGTTCCTGAGGATGTCATTAGACGAAAGCGCTTGAGCACCCCTTTGTGTTTCTTTTCCCTTCGTGGTTTTATTCATCATAAATATTTTTCACGTGTCCCTTTCGTGAAATAATTTTTCATATATATATATATATAAAATTATAATTATAATTGACCACAGTTAACTATTTTCATATTTACATTAGGATAACTATTATTTTGAGATTTAACACAAAGTACATAGGCGCATATATATGTACACAACACGAATAATGATATATAACATAATCATGCTTTTGAATTAGAAGTAAACAAGAGTGGAGATTTCGCAATTAGATGCCCGCCTTCCGTGTTGGTCAGCGAAATTCGAACACGTGCGTCAGCATGACGAGTATCTTGCGAGGGAACAATTAAGAAAAATAACACAAGATAAAGGTCAAGAAAGGACATGGACGTATGAATTGAATAACAGATAACTTGCGTTATGCGAGTTTGGTCCTTATGTAAAAATTAATAATTGAATATAAAGATTATATAGGAATTATTCATTGTTCATTTTTACAGGGCTCTTTCCTCTAGAATGATATTAATACGATAATATAACATCCTAACTAATGCTAACTAGGTGATAACCATTGGTTTCATAGTATAGATTTATATACACAACATAAGTCGGGGTGGCTAAGTCTAGTTCACGTGGTCTGGGTACGCACTCTTGGTCGTGCATAAATAGTTTCACGTCGTTCGGTGTCTCTTGTTTTCCTTTGCTCCAAGAACGATCTTTTTATCACATATATCCCGAGGATAATAGCACATACAATAATGATACTCACGGCAGATGTTGAAAAAATTGTTACAGGTTGTAGTATTTGTAAGAGGTTATTTTGGTTATCATCCGAAATTTTAAACCGACTAATTGATCATTCCATTCAGGGCATGTAGCTCGGGTAGGATGGTTACAGGTTTATGGAGAGATTTAAGATCTCTATGACGGGTTTAAATTTAATTTGCGACGGGAAGGGTATGAGTATTAATGGTAACCTTGTAGGGTTGTATATTTGGAGGTTTTTGAACGCAAGGAGCAACAATTGGTAGCCGAATAACCATAGGGATTGTGATGAGGGAATAATTTGACGGACACTCGAGAGTAGCGGCAGTCCTGTTCGCGAAGAAACCCAGATGTCTGGTCCAATTCGAAGTTGGACGGTTTTAGAGAATGAAATTTTTAAATGAACATACCGGGGCATGCCGGTCACGAATTAAGTCGATAAAGCAAGACCTAGTAGTTGGAAGAATGACTGGTTTGAGTGGAGGGCAAACGAGTTGTTTATTTGTTGCGGGAATCGGCAATGCCGGACGTCGCTATCTGACATCATAGAATATGCTGACAGATCTTTGGTGAGGAAAAGGTAAGGTGGTACGGTGGGGAATACAATCGATAGACATTAGATGTTTTGGTAGGGTGTTGGGAAAGGGTGAAATTTATATGTCATAAGTGAGTACATCGAAAAATTGTATAATTATGAGGTATGTGTAGGGGCGTGGTCCATGTACAGTCCAGGTGTATTCTAGAAATTGGGGGCAATTAGTATGGTTGAGTGGGAATATGGGTGATAATTTTAATTGTGTCTGGGCGGTGTGAACCAAGGACTGAAGTGTTTCCCATGGTATTAGTGTGGAAAGAGTGATTTTTCCATGGGCTAGCTGGGTTGCACGCAAAACCTTGGAATGAATCGTAATTATTTGTTGTAAATACTTATCGATTAGGGTTACTTGTAGGTTAATTAGTTCTATTAATTCTAGATATTTTTGTGTTCTTTGTATTGAGCTAACAGGGATTCAAGGTATGCGAATCTGTCCGAAAGGGTGTGGAGGAAGCGATTGTTTTCGTGTAGTGACCTAATAGTTTGTTCTAACATGTGTCCATCGTACTGCTGATTCCGCGCAAAGAGATTCAATTTGAGTTCAATTCTTTTAATATCTTCTTCGGTTGCTAATCCGAAAAAACCCTTGAATATTTTTCCTCCTATATCTATCAGTCCCCTTTTACCTTTTTGATTAAATTTTTCCGAGTTTTGAGTTCCAGTTTGTATCCATGGTAATGCTAATATTTCTGATAGGGTGTGTGCTGTCGTTTGAATATTTTCGAATGTATTTTCTAATAGAACGCGACTAATCTGGTCGGTTCCCGGGACATTTTTAACAGAACCCTGAACTTTACTTTCAAACGTTTTTAATTGGGTTTTTATCTGAAGGAGATTGATTTTAATTCTAGCAGGGGTTTGCAAATTGTTAAAAAGGTCCGCGTGTCTTTTCAAAAATTTACCTTCTCCAAGCTTTTCTATAACAACTACGGTAGAAATTTTAATGCTAGGGCTACAAGAGTAAATAATTTGGAAAATTATAAGGGGGACAATTTTGTTCATTTCTACGCCTTAGATTAAACGGAGCTGGGGGTGGCCGTGTGGATACTTGTGTTTGTGGACGAAGGAGTCGGCCTCGTTTTGGTGGCAATGGGGGTCGACCGTTAAGATCGGATTCTGAGCGGGTTCGTTTCTTATGTGAAGGTTCTAGTTCACGTGGTAGGGTCCGTGCGTCGATCATCAATCGGTGAGGGTGGTGACAGAGGAGACGGTGGAGTTGGAGGAGATGGTGGAGTTCTACTGAGTGATCCTCTCGAAGGAGTTTCTCCAGGGTCTGGGTCCGATGGGACTCTTGGTTCTGGGGCCTCCTCTTGTTCAGAGATTGGCTCGAGTACTGGTGGTATTACGAGGTACCAATCTTCGTCATGGGTAGTGGTTCACGCGGTGACCACTTCAGTTTTTTGAACCCTGCTCGATTTGTTAATACCTTGACCTTTCGAAGGATAGGCGGCTCGAACGCCTGGCAGCTATTTTTTGGGAAGGTGTTGTTCGGCAGCTATCTTCAAATTATCAACGTGAATGATCTTTAGTTTGGAATGATCCCGGAGGTCGAGGATTTCATAACGATTTTTTCCAAGGTTTTTCATAATCCTATATGGGCCATCCCATTTTGGGTATAATTTGCGATGAGCACTTGGCGGTTTCACGCTCAACAGATAACATCGCATACCGACGATTATAGTTCGTTGACAGGGATGACGCCTATGTTGCTCTTGCTCCATCTGCTGGTTTCGTTGGTCTAGGGCAGTGCTGTCCAACTTCTATAAAGCGCGGTCAAGATGTTACCTATAATCATACACTGTTGGTTAATACGACTTAGGAACACGCTGAGTGTTGTTCTCCCTACTAGAAATGACAAAATAGGGAAGAAAATTCAGAAATGAAATTTGGCAAAATTCCATTCCGCGGGCCGAAAGTTGGACAGCGCTGGTCTAGGGCATAGCGGATTATGTCAAAAATCTTGAAAGATCGTTCAGCTAGTTGCTGATTTGCTTCTGCCATCTCGGAAGATGTTAGAACTGCCGAGTCGATTTGGTCGGGCAACTCAAAAGGTAAACGCTTGTCGTAGTGATATAGGACGAAATGAGGGGTGTCCCCGATAGACACGTTATAGCCATTGTTGATGGCGGTTTGTACCATGGGAAGGGAATTATCCCATGTACGGGAGGATGGATCGACAACGTGGCGAAGGGCTTCTAAGATCTTTCGATTGTGCCTTTCCACTAAGCCGTTTACCTGCGGATGGTATGCCACAATGTGTGTTTTTAATTATACACATGTTACAGAGTGACTCGAACAGTTTAGACGTGAAACTAAGGGCGTTATCCAAAATTAGGTTGGAAGGAGTAGTATGATTCTGGATGACGCGTTCCACTAGGGCTCTTGCCACAGTTTCCGAGGTCTGGTCTGGAATGGCAGCTACTTCGCTGTAACGCGAGAAGTGGTCCGTAAACACAAGGATGTACTGGTTTCCCTTGGATGTTTTGGGGAATGGTCCAAGATTGTCCATTCAAGTTCTTTGCCATGGCCTTTGGCATACTGGATATTTATTCATGGGAACTGTGGACGGTACGTTGCCTTTGTTTTTTAAACAAGACGGACATTCAGCGATGTATTCACATACCTTTCTGTTCACTTCGGGAAAATGGTACCGCTCCAAAAGACTCTTGATGGCGCGATCCGGCCCCATGTGGCCATACAAAGGTGAGTCGTGACAAAGTCCAATGGGTATATTCACGAGATCCTTTGGTATTTCCACGAGGTCGTTTCCATCTTCGTTCCTAAAATGTACGAGCCCATGTTTGAGGTGTACTGTTCTTTTACCTTCGATGGTTCCTGTTGTTCCAGGCGCGCCCGAAGGTTTTGAGTGTGTTGGTCCTGTTGTTGGGAGTATTGCAGACACTCGTCGAACACAGGAAGAATTCCTATTTTATTCACTTGGGCGTCGGGCTTGAGTCTCGACAATCCGTCTGGAATAACTTCAAGTTTTCCCGGTTTGTATACGATTTTTGCCGCAAAGTCCTGAATCAACAGAGCCCATCTTCTCAACCGTCCTTCAAGTAGCTTGTTCTTGAAGAGATACATGAGTGGCTTATGGTCAGTTGTGATGGTTACATCGTAGCCGTAGACGATAATTCGGAATTTTTTCAAAGAACAATATACTGCTAGGGCCTCTTGGTCCGTAGTGGAATAATTCTGTTGAGGTCCAGAGAGAAGCTGACTGGCATAAGCAATGGATAATTCCATACCATCAACATACGGTAATAGGACGGCTCCTAGTCCATACGAGGAAGTATCTGTTGCTATGACAGAGGGTTTGGCGCAATCGGGATTTTGGCGGATGGGATGACAAGTTAGTTTAACGATTAAAGTATCAAATGCATGTTAGTGGTCAGATTCCCAATTAAATTTAGCATTTTTCTGGAAGAAATTGGTAATGGGTTTAGCAATGTTTGAAAATTGGGGGATAAAATTTCGATAGAATCCGACAAATCCAATAAATGCACGAGCGTCGTCGATGGTTTTAGTTACAGGGTAGCTTTCCAGTGCTACAAGTTTGACTGGATCAGGTTTAATTCCAGTGGATGATACTACAAAATCCTGAGTATACCAGGGATTCTGTAAAAAGTTCCACTTTGCAAGTTTCAGTTGAAGGCGTGCTTTTCTCAAACGGGAAAGCACATTCTGAAGATGTTGAAAGTGTGTTTTTATATCTGTACTATAAACGATAATATCGTCAAAATAGACGAGAGCTTTGACAACTAATAGGTTGGAAAGGACTATATTCATCAACCTAGAGAAGTTAGCAGGCTTATTTCAGACTCCGAAAGGTAAAACCTGGAATTCGTAATGGCCTCGGTTAGTGGAGAAAGCACTCAATGTCCGAGATTCGGGACTGACCTCTATTTGCCAATAACCGCATGCTAAATCGAGGGATAAAAATAAATTAACTCCCCCTACGTTCAGAATTGTTTCCTGCTTGTTTGGAATAGGAAAACGGTCTGGGATGGTAATGTGGTTTAGTCGTCTAAAATCTATACAAGGGCGAGATGTTCCGGCCTTTTTGGAAACAAGAATCATAGGAGCGGACCAGGAACTAGCTGAAGTCTGAATGATATCTTGCTCCAACATGTCCTTGATGTGTTACTCAATAGTTGCTAATTGGGAATGTGGAATCCTATAGGGAGGAATGAAGATGGGTTTGAAATTGGGTTCTTCCAGCTTGATTTCGAAGAGGACCAAATTAGTTCGGCCCAGAGGATCTCCTTTTAGGGCAATCACATCTCTATTTCTTATCAGGAAATCGAGAAGTGATTCCATTAGTTTGGGATCCTCTAAGGCTGGTGACTCCTGAAGGGAGTGCTCCAGACATTTCTTTTATTCTTCTTTTAATGCTGAAGGGTTTAACTCTAAGGAACTGGAAACACGATTTATCGCACTAGTGGGGAAATCTGAATTTATTTCTACTGTGAAAACAGTTCCTATTCTCTGATTTGAAGTTAATTCAATAGGGCTTTTTCCTTTGTTTAAGCAAACAACAGGGATAGCTGAATTCTGACTGTGACTAAGAACTTGGGCAATAAGAACATCTCTCTTAAAATTACTTTTCTCTGTAATAAGAGTACGATCTGACTCTAATAGTTTTCCTTGACCGTTTACTACTCTTCCTGGAAACAAATCTTCTCATAAGGTGCTACTGTTATATGATCTGTAGGGCATATGAAAAATTGTGAATCTCATTCTGGGTCGGTGTTTAAAATTTGCCTTATTGTCTGAAAAATCATTTCAGTTGGATTTCGAATCTCAACTGCTGAGTTAACTGAAACTGGCTGAACTGAAACTTGCTGAACTGAAACTGGCTGAACTGAAATTAGCTGACTGGAAAATAACTAACTGGGAACTGGCTAAACGGAAACTGACTGACAGGAAACTGGCTAAACGGAAGCTGACTGACTGAAAACTGGCTGAACGGAAACTGACTGACTGACTGGAAACTGACTGTATTAATCCCACTGGATTTAACAACTGGAACTAATTACTCTGGGGGCTGATTTCTTGGGCGGTGGTCCCTCTGGATGCAACCGACTGACTTGAACTGCAATAAACTGGAGTGGGTTTCCTATTTCTTTCGGAAATCCGAACTGAACTGATTCTGTTAGCATTAAGCTGTATATTATTCTCATGGAGAGGGTGTCCTATCTCTACATTTAACTAATTTTCCGGCTGGGTAAATTTCCCATTGATTCCGGTTGAAGAAATCCATACCTAGTAAGATATCTGTCTGAATGGTGGCGACTGCATCCACAATACAACATTTTGCGGGATATAACAAGTTACCAACTTCTAAATATAATTAAATTTTTCCATATGTTGATATGGGTGTGCCTGTAACTCCTCTGATTTGGCAGAAAGGTGCCTTAATTTTATATTTATAGTCTGTACTCTCTAGTAACTCATCTGCACATTGTTTCTTAATTAATGTCGCATGTGCTCCTGTATCTAGGAGAGCGGTTAAATCTCGGTTATCTGTGCTGTAATTTATTATTAAATCTAGTAGTTTCTGACTTATTATCCTGATGTGTAGTTATGTGTGTATTTGGATTTATTACTGCTATTTAGGAAAGAGGAGGCTGAACTGCTGCCTCCAAAGTGGGATCTAAAAAAGAACTTGAGCTGACTTCTATGGGAGGACCTGAGTCGTATGCTACGAGATCACCATACACTGGAAGGTCGTCGTGAAAAGTGTACATTGGGGAAACTGATTCTTCGACGGGTACTTCTATGTACCGAACCATCCGACCTTGCTGATTATATTGGGGTCTGGACATCGGATAATAGTGTGGTTGACCTTGTGGTCGTGATCTGTTTGTTGGGTGGTTCTGTTGAAGCTGGGAACTAACTGGTTTCTGAGAATCGGAGGGCTTTTGGGAACGTTGGTGATTTGATCTCTAGAAGTTGGGCCTGTGCCCTACAGGGGCATTGTCAGCCCATATTTTTCGGTCGCCGCGCCGATGACCATGTTCATGACAGTGGGAGCAATACAGGGGATAATTGCATTGAATCATCATGTGCCCAAAACTATCGCAATTAAAACACTGTGGGAAAGGGCGGTTTGTGGGGCTTGTTTCTGAGGTGGTGTTCCCTTCATCGACCTAGGTTTATAGGGTTGTTGTTGTTGTTGTTGCTGCTGCTGCTGAATGTAGTGTATGGGGGTCTCTCTACCCCTTCAGTAGTTCTGACTCGCTAAATCTGGGTAATATTCTCTTGTTTTATTTATGGCTTCACTTACTGGTTTTTCAATATTTAGACACTCTTGGAATTTCTCTTTACGTGCTACGGGTAGGTTTTGGTAAATGGATGCTGCTACTATTAGGTTTCTTTGCTTTGAAGTGAATGTACTGTCGCATGCATTTTCTGCGGCTGGAGGGCTTCTCCTACGAGTTTGTGTGTTAGTGTAATAAAATGATTTAAATCTTTGTTTTTCTTCCATTTAGCTTGGTAGACAGCTTCTAATGTGGCCAAGGTTGCGCGAGTGTTATTTCTATGAGAAATTCTAATAAGTGTTTTATAAAATTCCCGAAGTTGCAGCTTCGATAATGGATAGGACGTATGTAACTGTATCGTGGGCATTTCCCTCTTTTGGGTCAATAAACCTTTTAGCTTCCCTAATCTTTATATCATCATCTGTGATGTTTTCGCGTAAGAAACGCTGCCCTAGAGACTCAATCCAAGGTCTTACGCTTGGTTCAACAAAGTTATTATTTATCTACCAACAGAGTTGGTAGATAAATGGGTACCCTGGGTGGCCTGTATATATATATATATACAGTATATATAGTATATACAGGGTGGGACGAAAGTCTGGATCCATAGGAAAATATTTATTTTAATACATAAATTACAACAAATGGTAAATACTTAAAATGAATATCAACTTTAACTCGTAAATGCGTATCCGTGATACTGTACAGTGGTTCGTACTCCAGTATAAACAACAAATTATAACAAATGCTCAAATTGGCGGCCTCTGACATCGAGACACTTAGGGATGGAATTTATGATTTTTAATAATTCTTCGAATTGACGTTCTCGAGATGCGTGTTTCATTTGATAATCTTCTTGTTGACTTTACTGGACTATTCGTTAAAGTTTCACATACCATTGCAGAGGTATTTTCATCAGTTGCAGTTTTTGGACGACCAGAACGCCGTCGATCATGTACACTTCCTGTTTCTTTGAAACGTTTAAACAACTTGCCAACAGTCGCATGTGTTACTGGATGCTCATCAGGATGATTTCTATTGAATTCGGTAGCAACTTCTCTGTGTGTAGCGCCCAGTCTTGCGTACATGAGCACAAGTTCTACCCGGTCTTCTGTTGTTAGATTCGAAGCCATTTCTGGGCTGAAATAAAAAAAGTATTTGAGTATTTATACTGGAGTACGAACTACTGTACAGTATCACGGATACGCATTTACGAGTTAAAGTTGATATTCATTTTTTAAGTATTTACCATTTGTTGTAATTTATGTATTAAAATAAATATTTTCCTATGGATCCACACTTTCGGCCCACCCTGTATATTAGGCCGGGTCGAAAATGGGAAATTTTTTATTTCTTAAAAAGTACACGCTGTGAGAAGTTTCATTTTACTATCTTAACAAAATATTAAAATACCAAGCATGTGCTACCCCTGCTACCCCTATCACATGCCCCTCCTCCCTTTTTTACCCTCATATTTGCATATATTTAAATGGGAAAAAATGTTATTTCTTAAAAAGTACACTGTGGGAAGTTTTTTTTTATCACTTTAACAAAATATTAAAAACTCAAACATATGCTAGGGTGTATCATGCTCACTGAAGCGCGAATTTCAAGATTGGAAGTATGTATTCCTATGTAAAATTAATTTTTAGGAGGGGTTTGTTTTCTTGAACTTTTGCTAAAAATCAGGTTTAAGTGTTCAAATTTCCACTTTTTCTTTTTCTGGTTATGTACAGAACAGCTGTGCAGGACATACACTGTCGTGCAAATGTAACAGACAGGTTTCTTACCAAACAAAGCCATTGTAACAACTGTTATAGGCTACTAGAGTTTCACTGTGATAATTTTCTATGTTTCAGACACAAAGCTTGGTGAAGATTGTGTAGCTATCATGGGTAAGCAAGGACGAAAGATCAGAAAAAGTTCTGGTACAAAGCTGAGTGATCTTGTGGGTCCAGGTAAGCAGTTATTTCCCACAGAAGTTCCAACCTGAAGAGCTGTGTTTCAGAGAGGAATCCTCCTCCAGGAAGAGAAACTGCTTCTGGATGATATGAAGAGATCTCAGTACCCTCTGCAAGATTTGGCTAAGGACTTGGCATCACTGGTAATGGAACATTGGTGCAAAAGCAATGCCAAGTTCACTCCTCCTGTGATCATTCAAGAGAGATCCATTGCCAGGAAGATTCTTGTCGGGTGGAATGAAATGATTGACCTAGTGCAGGGGTTCCCAAATTGTGTTCCGCGGAACACTTCTCACGGTATACAAGTGTTCCGCGGAACACCAATTTGGGAACCCCTGACCTAGTGAATGGCAGAGTGAAGGCTGCAAAGAGAGAGAAGAGAATATCTGAACTTGATACATTGTTTGACATAACGACCTGCAGACATATCACTTTCTGTGGAACTGAAGCATCTGGCTGCTCTGGCTGTGCTGCTAGAGTTCATGTAAACTGTGACTGCCCTCTGCTTCAGAAGATTCCAAAGCTAGAGCTAGAGTGGCTTCATTACCTGAGGATCAAAACCTCAGAAGTTTCTGGCTTCCGGATGGCATCTGTTGATGTGAAGGAAACAGTGAAGCAGGTGAAGGCTGTTAAAAGGAAGGAGGAAGAACAGAAGGCAGTTGAGAAGAGAAACAGAAAAGAGGAAGAAGAAAAGGAGCTACTGCTTAGAGCTGATGATGGTGATGATGATGAAGATGAGGTGACTTCCTTGCAAGAGTCTCCAGCCAGAGCAGCTCCTACTGCTGACAAAACACAGATTTTTCCTGTACTGCATCAGGCACAAGCTCCAGTGTCAACACTGGCAAAGTCTCGACCTTTGCCAGGAGGAACTACATGGATATCTCAAGCATTGCTGCGGCTGCAGTCAGGTTGAAGGTGGCAAACACTCCCGCAGCAGCCATTCCAACTGGTTTCTTGCAAGATCTCATCAAAGCTAGCCATCTATCTGCTGATAAGGCATATCTAGCTGTTGACAGGATGAAGATGTGGAGGGGCAAGGAGTCTGCAATAGGTGCCTCGGTGGAGACCCTGGAGAAAAGGACAGAGGAAGAGGAGATCAAGGGAACTTTCTTTGATGGAAAACAAGATAAGAAGACAAAGATCATGAGGTACAATGAAGAAACTGGCCGCTTCCATCTTGATATTACAACTGAAGAGCACTATAGTGTTACCTGGGAACCTGAGGGGAAGTCTCTCTTCCATTGTACACCAGAAGAACCTGAAGGAAATGAGAAACCTGCACTGAAGATAGCTCAGGCTCTGTTTGAGTGGATTAGTGCTCATGGTGCTAAAGATACTATTGTGGTCCTTGGTGGTGACTCCACCAACACAAACACAGGACCTGATGGAGGAGCCATCACTCACTTGGAGAGACTGCTAGGTTACATGTGTCACAGGCTGATATGCCAGTTGCATATTAATGAACCCAGCCTCAGGGACATGATCATCAAGCTTGATGGTCCCTACACGCACAAGTCTGGGTTCAGTGGCCCAATCGGAAAACTTTTGGAGAAGATCAATGACATACCTATCAACTTTAGCTTCAAGGTTCTGCCAGGAGAAGAAGATATAATTGAACTGCCAGAAGACATTGTACAGAACCTTAGCACTGACCAGAAGAACTGCTACCTACTGATCAAAGCTCTCAAGACAGGAGATTTGAGCAAGGAAGTTGCTGGTCTGAAGTGTGGCCCACTGAATCAGTCACGCTGGCTGACTACAGGTGAGGCTCTGTTGATGCTGTGGATGAGGCAGCATGGTCTGAAAGGGGAGGTGTTGAAGAAGATGGAGGTGCTGCTGAAGTTCTGCCTGGACTTCTACTTCAAGATGTATTTTGATATCAAGGTGAAGCACCACATGAGGTATGGACCTCACCATATTGTGACTGCTCCGGGATTGCTGAGAAGCCAGATTTCTGAAGTCAGGAACATAATCACTCATGTGATAGTTCGTGGAGCATATCATGCTCACAGTGAGAACCTCATTGCCTCTCTCCTGTGCAGTGAGGATGAAGAGGAGAGGGCATGGGGAGTTGAGATGATCAAGAAGATCAGAGGTAAGTCTGAGTATGGAGACATGAGTCTGAGAACTCATAGAAACCCTAAACTGAATTTTGATGCCACTTCTCCAATTACTCTGATTAATTGGGATAAGGAGAAACTGTCTGAGCCACTCTTCACTTGTAAGATGTCGAGAGGAGAAGTTGAGGAGTTTCTCAGGTCTCCACTTGAAGTTGAGAACTTCTCAGTTCACACTCAAAATTGTGAAAGAGCATTCCAGAAAGTTTCAGCTGCAGCTCATGCAGTGTATGGGCAAGAGAGAAGATATGGTTTTCTTCGTGCTAGGATCGATCACAGAGAATTGTTGCCAGTTTTCAAGTCAAAGCAAGACATTATGAACATGTTTTAGATCTCTACAAAACCTGCTACACAAATCAAGATGCTTTCAGAAGAAAAAATCTCAAAACATTCAGTTGACCAGCATATTATTACAAGCTGGGGGTGGAGGAGGGACTTATACAAATATTAAAGAATAATTGCCATTGCAAAAAAAGGTTGAACGTCACAGCAGCTTGCGGAAAGGTGGGGACAGCTGCCATCACACTCAGTGATGCCGAAAATAAAATAAATAAAAATTGGTGGAGGCGTTTCTAAAAAAAAAGAAAATGCAAGGCCAAGAAAGAACAAAAAGATTCTGCCTGATGAAGAGAACAGCCGCGAAATGTGGTGTATAGGAGACTAAAAATCATACACTTCCTTAGTTTTGGACCATTTTGGGCATTTTGGGTGATTTTGGTTATTTTAGGGGCTATAAACCACTTTGGCTGATCTTAAATGGGTTCAAGCCTGCCCCTAGAAATGCCTAAGGGTTAGGCTGACCATATTTCCTTGAGACAAAAACGGGACATTGGGATGGCAAAAAAGGGACGGGGTTATGTAATATTCTGTATTCATGAAAAAGTAAGTACATAAACCGGGACAAAATTGACATTTTTATTAAAACGACGGGACGGCCAGGAAATATAAAACAAACGGTACTGTCCCGTTCAAAACGGTACGTATGGTCAGCCTACTAAGGGTGTATGTGAACAATATGGAACATATGGAGGTCATTTGAGGCTACCAAGTCTTTGAAATTGGCCAAAAATTCAATTTTTCGACAAAATAGTGCGATTTTGAACACTTAAATGCGATTTTTCGCAAAAGTTGCAGAAGACGAACCCCTCATAAAATTCAATTTTACATAGGAGTACATACGGCCAATCTTGAAATTCCAAGTTTTTCAATATTCGACCTGAGCGTGATACACCCTAATGTGCTACCCCACTACCCCTATCACATGCCCCTCCTCCCTTTTTACCTTCATATTTGCATATGTTTAATGTTGTTATATGTCACATAATAAGTTGTTTGTTTAATGCTTGATATTTTTATGTTTCAGATAAATAGAAATAATTTGCATCTGCTTTAATTATAATTTGAATTATCATAAATTATAAATTACATATAATTAGATTTTACTTCTGAACATAAACTATGCCTACTAGAAGCAAGTCCTCAAATGCAGCCTTTGGATATCGTACGGAATTCCCAGCAGCCATGACTCCTTCAAAAGCAGATGTGAGACTACCTTTTTGTGCGCCATCGTGAAGAAGCTAAATCAAAAGGATCAGCAACTGCTAATGATTGTTACAGGGTTGTTGTAAAAGATATTGAAGACATTTGGATGAAATTTTCTTTTCCTACGATTAACACCAAAGGTATCTATCTTAAAGTCAGTCGACTAACAGAAGAAACCTCAAAACTGAACAAGGTGCCGTTACATCGAAGAAATGAAAGTTTTGCCTTAAAAGTAGCTCAGTATGATGAAATATTTGATATATCTTCTTGTGAATGCTGTGATAAGGGAATTGATAGGAAATCTTGCAGGTGTAACGATAAAATACCAATGGCTGAATGGGAGTCTTCTGTGGGTCAAAAACAAAGAAAACATCATTTAGGACCAATTGATCGCATAGCTAGTTCAACAAAGAAGAGATCTTTAGCAAGAGCTCAAGAAGCACAA
The DNA here is from genome assembly GCA_023014485.1 of Bathynomus jamesi. Lineage (NCBI taxonomy): Eukaryota > Metazoa > Arthropoda > Malacostraca > Isopoda > Cirolanidae > Bathynomus > Bathynomus jamesi. Next base: position 226,999 of record JAJOZX010002359.1, on the reverse strand, counting down.
AACCGTCAACTAAAAGCACAAGAAGAAATGACTGAAGTCACCAATGTTTTACCATCGGAATTTATAGAAAATACCGAAGAAGACATGGATGTAGATTCACAGAGTCAGGATGTAGATTATGAGGCCGATTTAGAATTGACGGAGAATATTCAGAACAGGCACTCCTATAAAAACCTAGCATTAACAGCAGATCGTTATCATGTAAGTTGTAGAGCTGCAGCTGCAATAGTCAATGCAGCTTTAAAAGATATGGGGATCCTCAATCACACCAACATGCTTGACAGAAAGAAATTAGAAAGAGAAACAAATTGCATGGGTGAAACAAATACTTTTACGTCTAAATCCGAAAATCTGAAGATGGAGTGCCTTGGATTTGATGGAAGGAAAGATAACACATTAACTAAAAGTGGAAAGATAAAAGAAGAACACTATGTTATTGTGAAAGAACCTGCAAGCAACTATGTAGACCACGTCACACCAGATATATAGGGCGGGTCATACTATGCATTGTTTTTAAATCAATGGAGAGGGGTGTTCAAATGACATATTTTGGTGGATAGAACACAATTCTGAAGAAAATATTTAATTCTGATAACCCTAACCTACATCATTTTGCAGTTGATTATTATTAAATTGTTGATTATTTTACTATTGTAGTTATCCCAGAATATGTCTTCTCATGTTTTCTATCATGGCTGCTCACGTTATCTCTCATAGAGCATTGTTCTAACTAATTCATATAAACACATATAATGTAATTCATATAATAATAATAATATTTAAATACTCAAATAAAAAGGTGTGCCATTCCACTTAATTGTAATTATCATACAGTTTGGTATATGAAATATTTTGACGGTTTTCTGGCGCGCATACGGCCATTTTCTGAGCCACCTTTCTCAGAGGCTCTGATTGACGCAGGAATCATCACAGAAGACAATACAAGTAAAGTGATTGATAAGAGCAAGGTCAAGAGAGCACAGGAGAAGTTGATGAGAGAGCTGGGGGAACAGTTCGAGAAGAAGTGCAGGGAGGAGGGGGGGATCTCTTGCATCCTCTTTGATGGGCGGATTGACCTGACCAATGTGATGATGGAAGCTGAGGGCAGTGACCAATCTTTTCCGCAAAGATCAAGGAAGAACACTATAGTGTGTGTTAGTGAGCCTGGCAGCTACTATCTGTTCCACTTTACCCCAGAGAAAGCAACTAAAGAGGAGTCACATGCGGAGAAGATTGCTAAGGTCCTGTTTGCCTGGCTGAAAGAGAGGGGTTATGATAAGACCTTGTTGGCCATTGGAGGAGACTCAACAAATGTCAACACTGGTGTGAAAGCTGGAGTAATGCGGAAGCTGGAGCTGCACCTGGGGAGAAAGCTGGTCTGGTTGGTGTGCAACCTGCACACTGTTGAACTTCCCCTGCGCCATCTCATTGTTGACCTTGATGGCCCTACTCTGTCAGACAAAAAATTATCCGGGCCAATAGGAAAGCTCCTTGATTCTGCTACAGACTTTGATATCAATCCAAACTTCACCCGAATCTCTCTTGGCCCTCCACTGATCAAGCTTCCTGACAAGGTCATTCAAGATCTCTCAACTGATCAATACTATGGCTATAAAATTGTCTGTGCAGTCAGGGATGGAGTACTTCCTGCAGGGCTGGCTCTGTTAGAGATAGGACCAGTAAACCACAGCTGCTGGCTCACCACAGCGAACAGACTTCTCAGGCTCTGGGTGTCAAAGCACGGACTTAAAGGAAAGAACCTGAAGATTCTGCAATTCATTGTGGAATTCATCATTGGAGTGTATTACCCATGTTGGTTCAATGTGAAGGTCAAGCACTCCTGGATCGAAGGGCCTAGGCACATCCTCTTTCAGCTGGACTGCCTCAAGTCCCAGAGAAAGGAGGTGCTGGATATTGTGATGCCAACTGTGAGAAGATCTGCTTGGTATGCCCACAGTGAAGTCATCCTCCAAACACTACTCTGCTCTGAGGATCAGAAGGAGAGGATTGAAGGGGTGGAGAGAATCCTGGCCATCAGGGGAGAGGGGGACCCGGACACTCAGCTGGGGGACTCCTCTGTTAGGAGCAGAAGGACACCTGACATCAATTGTGATGCTTCCAGCATCGGTGACTTGATCAGCTGGTCAGAAGGTGTCAGAGCCACCTCTCACCTGCTCTCTAAGCACCTCAGAGGTGAAAAACTTCATCAACACCCCCATGGAGGTGCGCAACTGGCCTTGCCACACACAAAGCATTGAGAGGGTTCTTAAAATGGTGACTGAGGCTTCTGCTAAGTACTTCTCACAGGAAAAGAGGGATGGAGGGATCAGGGCTCAGGAGACCAGCAGGAAGCTGATGTCCAAGTCTGAGTCAAAGCAGGATTTGTGCAACCTGGCAAAGTTCAAGATGTCAGGAGAATGATCTTTGTAATTATATCCAGTGATATACATGCAGTTCACCTATTAATAAACATATGTAAAGTTGATTTGGCCTTGTCAATATAAATGATTTACCTTATATCTTTTAATATATTATAAAGGGGTTCAAAAGGGTAAAATTGGCAATTTAGAAATACAAAATGATGTAGGTTAGAGTTATCCTATCCCAAAAATAAGCTCATATTTGAATTCCCCATGTAAAAACACATAATTTAGACACCCCAGATGGTAGGATTTCCTTCAGATTCATGTTGTCACCTGAGTACAACCCGCCCTAACCAGATAATGGAACTGCTCGCTGCATAGCAGAAGAGTTGATAACTATTATTACAGACTGGAACAGCACAGATACTATCAAAGCTTTGCTGTGTGATGGTATTCCTGTAAATACAGGAAAAATTGGTGGAGCCATAAAACTGGTTGAAATTCATTTTAACAGACCAGTGCAGTGGTTGGTGTGCCTCTTGCATTTGAATGAGCTGCCTTTATGCACGTCTACAAAGGTATTGATGATAAAACAACAGGTCCAAATACTTTTGTCGGTTCAATTGGGAATAAACTGGAAACAGATTCAACAAAATTGGAGGTAGTCAGATATTCTCGCGTAAAGGGAAACATTAAAGAAATTCCAGCAAATGTTGTGAAGGAGCTAAGCAGTGATCAAAGTTATCTCCATGATATGTGTCTGACAGTGCAAACTGGAGACACTTCTCAAGATCTGTCCACTCGATCCCCAGGTACCCTTCGCCATGCTCACTGGCTAATTCTAGCCAACAGGGACCTTCGATTATATATCTCAACGCCAAATCCCGATAAAAACCTTTAAGATATAGTCAAAATTATTATGCAGTTCTCTGCTCCAGGGTGGTTTTGGATAAAATCTCATTCTGATGCAACTGATGGTGCATATAACCTTTTGGCATTTAATGTGCTTGCTTCGAAATTTAGATGAACAACATAGATCAATCATAGAACCAGTATTAAAGTATAACGCCTACTTTGCCCACCCATAAAACATACTCATATCAATGGTAACTGACAAGAGACTAGAAATTATGGAGCAAGCTATTCAGAAAATCATCCTTTCAAGAACAGGATTTTCAGGTACCAGAAACTTTGAGTTGCCTCGAACCCTCAATTTCTAATCTACTGACTACACCGAGATGATCGATTGGCAAAAAGAGATCATTACTCCTCCACCGCTGCTAAACAATTTTAGCGACGATGAGCTACTACAGGCTCGATGTAAGCCACTGGAGATAGCTTCTTTTCCATGCCACAGTCAAAGTGTGGAAAGGGCAGTGAACCTAATAACGAAGGCATGTCAAGAAAGAATAGGATATGACAACCATCAAAAGTTTATCTTAAACTCCTTAGAATCAAGACGAAAACTGCCCAAGTTTGAATGGAAGGCCCAATGGAATGAGTAAGAAACTTATGAAATAAAATTTCCTAATGACATTGAAAATTTCTTCCTTTTTGATGTGATAAGGAACAAAGAAAAAGTTAATTGAATTTTAGCACATTTATTATGCCTCTAATTTTTACTTCTGAATATATTGTTGCATTTAATTAATTTTCCTAATACTGTACATTATTAAATAAAATATTATACTTTAATAAAGTTTATGTCATCAAAAAACCTGAATGTAGAGTAATTCTCGTATAAAAGGAATATTCTTCAATATAGGTCAAAAAGTGAAAAATTGTGCCACGGGTAGGAGGCTTTAAAAAGCGAAAATAATTTATGAGGGGAGTTCCTGTGTTCCATTCAAACCCCTCACAATGTGTACCTTTTCAATATAAAATTTCGACCCGGCCTAATACATATATATACTGTATATATATTATATCTATATTTTAATATATATATATATATATATATATATATATATATAATATATATATATATATATAATATATATTATATATATATATATATACACACATATATATATATATATATATGTATGTATATATTCCAATCTATTAGAAAACTTGGTCTAATAAAGTTGATTTTGCTTTGCTAAGTACCATCAAGTAGAATGTGGCCGAATAGCAGACAGTTAAGTTTTATTAATACTTTTTCTTTTGCAGAACCTTCGTCGGTAGCTTAATTAAGTATATATTCATTTAGTATAAATTTGTGTTTCAGAACCTGTTTCTGTGGTTGAACAACATTTCTGCGTGCTTGCGCACGTGACGTCACAATAAGCACGCGGTAGACCTCCGTTGTAATTTATTAATTTCCAAACGCTCGTTTTTTTAATTAATTAATAGCATGGCATCCCCTTCAAGTACTTGCAGTTTATGTGAAGGGAAATTTGCTGCTTACGCGTTTACTTTGGCTAATAATAATGATCAGTTAGTTTGTAGGTGGTGCTCAAACATGGAAGTGATGAGGAACGAGTTAGAACGTGAGAGTGAGGCCACAGTGAGGCTTGAAGAAAGGGTGATGCTCCTGACGGCAAAATTAGAATCCCTTAAGCCTTCAATTACGAACCCTCCTGCCTCAGTTTCTACTGATAATATAAATAGTACTAATAGCCCTCTCTCTTCCCCTAGTTCCCAACCCTTCGTGCAAGTGCGTAATGGAGCCCCATTGAGAAAACCTAAGACTTGTCTAACAGTAATAACAAACAATAAGTTTTCTGTTTTAGGTTTCGAAGATGCTGATGAACCGGAAATACGACTCGTGGTGATTCCAATGTTCGAGGGCAGCTCGAGGAATACTGTGCGAGAAACCCTCGTCGTAGGCGCCGTTACTGCTACCCTGGTGCAAGGGTGGAGGATATAACTAATAGTGTTGACCATTTTACAGACGGAACCTCTGAGGACACAACATATGTTATTCATATCGGTAGTAATAACGTTTTAAATTCTAGATCGGAAGAGCTGCTTGCTAGGTACAGGGACGTACTGGAGCGACTAAAGGAAAAAACTAATAAGATTGTTTTAACATGTATACTTCCTCGAATTATCCAATGTAGCGATTTCTACAACAAGGCGACCTACATTAACAATAACCTAAAGTCTCTTTGCACACAGAAAGGAGTGCATTTTGGAATGTTTAGAACAGTTTCTACGGCCAGGAGGGACTTGTTCCTCGGAGATGGATTCTTCTTAATGACGTTGGAGCCGCGCGTTCAGAAAGACTATTTCATAATTCTGTCTCTTCTTTTCAGGCTGCCGTAACTCGAACAGTCCCGGCGTAATTTCCTTACATTTTCCTTGCGCGCTCGAAGGTATCGCGGTTACAAACAATTCGAAGGTTCTATCCTTAAATGCTTGTAGCATACGAAATAAATTTTTTTCTTGAAATGCTTGTAAAGACTATGATTTAATTGCGATAAATGAATCGTGGCTTAGCACTGAAAAACGTGACTTTGTAGGGGAGTATCAAATTAGAGGTTATAGACTTTTTGTTAAAAACAGAAGAGCTCGGCGGGGAGGAGGTGTTGTGTTATATATCAAAGATAATATTGCGAACGTTATAGAATTAAAGTGCAGAATTCCAGAACCGATAGATTCGACTATAGCAGAACTTAAATTGAACGATTTCAAACTTGTTGCGGTTATATATAGGCCCCCCTTAATCAATCAGCTGATACGGACGAAGCGTTATATCCTGAACTTAAGAGAATAATAGGTTGTGAGCAGGCCTTAGTTATGGGTGGCTTTAATTGCGCGAACGTGAAATACGATACAATGCAGGAAGACGCGGAAGGTAATCGTTTAGTTAATTTTCTCGAGGATAGCTTTCTTATTCAAAAGGTTGGGGAACCTACGAGGTTGGACAGTATTTTAGATTTAATAGTAACTATAGGGATGATAGGCTAATCACGGAGCTTCAAGTAATAGAACCGTTAAGCAATAGCGATTACAATATGGTAGAGTTTGTCCTCTCAGTAAGTCACTCGAAATCACTTAACTCGACTAAAATTCCTAACTTCCAACGCGTAGACTTTTTTAAATTTAGAAATGAATTGTCACACGTCAATTGGGAAAACGTAATAGCTCGTGACGGCAAATAAAACCCAAGCGATTCTTTCAATACGTCAACAATAGGAACCCAGTAAAGAGTGTCTAGGGGCCGTTGAAAAATTCTGACGGAGATTTAGTTTCGGAAAACAAGCAAATAGTTACCGTGCTAAACGAATTTTTACGTCAGTTTTTACAATAGAAGATGTAACGAATATCTCTACGGTAATAGACATAGTACCTTTTGATAATGGTAGTACTTTAGATAATATTGTGGTTACTGAAAGGGAGGTAATGCACTATATTGGTAAAATGAAAATGCGCAAATCACCTTGGCCAGATTCCATATGTCCCATACAACTAAAAGAATTTGACAACGTTTTACACCGTACCGCACAAAAGACTCATTGAAAAAACTAATGCTCATGGAATCAGGGGCGCAGTAATAAATTGTATAGCAGAGTTGTTGCGATGTAGGAAACAGAGGGTGGTCGTTGATGGAGCGGAGTCATCTTCGGCTAATGTAGCGATCGGCGTTCCTCAGGGTTCTGTATTGGGCCCCTTGCTTTTTCTTATGTATATTAACGATTTAGATGTCGGCCTAGTCAGTACAGTTTCAAAATTTGTGGATGACACGAAGTTGGGTGGTAGAGCGATTAATGACGAAGATAGGTAAAATCAGAGAAGATCTGAATAAAATCGTAGATTTGTCAATCACATGGCAAATGACATTTAACGTCGATAAGTGCAAAATTTTACATATAGGTTCGCGTAACCGTAATTTTGCGAATAATATGTCAGGGAAGAAATTGACAAGCGTAGAGCAGGAAAAAGATTAAGCAGTTATAGTCACTGGTGATTTAAAAGTTGCGAAACAAAGTACAGCAGCGGTCAATAAAGAGATCAAAGTGCTAGGTTTTATAGCTTGGATTTTTTAGTACAAATCCCGCAATATTATTGTTCGTTTTATAAATCATCAGTTAGACCTCATTTAGAGTACGTGATCCAGTTTTAGAATCCGCACATGCGAAAAGATATAGACAAAATCGAAAGAGTTCAAAGACGAGCAACTAAGATGATTCCGTCGTTTAGGTCAAAGTCGTACGAGAATAGGCTTAAGGAGTTAAAATTGACTATACTCGAGCCTAGAAGGCTAAGGGGTGAGCTAATCCAGGTTTTTAAAAATATGAATGGGTTCGATAACGTAAATAGAGATAGCTTTTTCGAAATATCACAATATAGTAGAAATAGAAATGTCGGGTGTAAGCTGACAAGTAGAAGGTTCGAGACAACAGATGCCAAAAACTTTTTTACGCATTGAATTGTAAATAGCTGGAATAGTTTGCGGTAGAAGTAATTAGTAGAACATCTATAAACATGTTTAAAAATTGATTAGTCGCATATGTTGATAGATTGAGTACAGTTTAAGGTAATAAAATTAAGGTTTTTGTGGTTCGGAACCCACGTAAAATTGTAGGCCCCTCCTCCACCACGGAGGACATGCACAATACACAATTACAAACACAGTTTGGTGGACCAGCCATGAGTGGATCCTCTGGTTTTTGTTGGTCTGAAACATTATAACATTATATATATATATATATATATATATATATATATATATGTGTGTGTGTGTGTGTGTGTACACACCTTTCCTTTCAAATGTTCCGCGCGATGATTCCTCATTTCACGAAGGTCAAGCTTGTCGCCCCTCCTCTCGAGTTGGCCTGGTGAAGTAGTGAGTTGGTTTCTTGTTTTCTCCACCTCACGTAGCCAGGTACGCCCGGCTCATCGGGGGTTGGTCTGAGCCAGGCGTCTAATCTTCTTTTGAAGATTTTCACTGCAACACCACTCGCGTTTCTAAGGTTTTTGGGTAGCTGATTAAACAATTTTCGTCCTCTGACAACAAAACTTTTTCCTTTCAGGGTTAACGATGTTCCCTGTCTTGCCTTTAATTTGGGAACACGACACAGTTTTTTTTTCTACTTTCCACTGCTGTTTGGGGAGTTACAATGTTCAGAGTAAGATTAGGGACTAGTTTCTCCATTATTTTCGAAGTGTAAATAATGGTTTATCTCTCTCTCCTCCTTTCCAGTGAATATAGGTTTAATTCGCGTAACCTTTCCCAGTAGTTTAGTCTTTGCACTCCTTGATCTTGGCTGTGAAGCTTCTCTGAATCCCTTCTAGTTGTCTAATGTCTTCTTTTTTATATGATCATTTTAGGACCAAGCAGTATTCAAATTTGGATATGATCAGTGTTTTCAGTAGAGGAATCATTATATTCCTATCCCTTCGTTTAAACGTTATCAGTATCTGCCCAGTTACTCAGTTTGCTCTGTTTACTGCTATCTTATTTTGTGTTTCAAATTTTGCATCATCAGTTATTACAACTCCAACGTCTTTTGCTTTAGAATTTCTCTGAATTTCCTGTCCATCTGGGGTATAATATATATATATATAATTATATATATACAGGGTGGGCGGAAAGTAGCTCCCTAATTTAAATTACATATAAATTATGTATAAATTGTGATTGTATTGTTATATTGTTATGGTGTGTTCTCTAAAGTGGTACAATTGTAATGGTAATCTTTTTTTCTCTAAAGTGTTCTCTTTGTGTTCTCTAAAGTGGTACAATTGTAACGTTCATTTTTTTTTTTTCATTTCAGATTGAAGGGTAACATGGCTGAGCGTTTAACACTGCAGGAGCGTGCCTAGTTGGCGGCACGGTACGAAGTTTGGCAATCTGTCGTTCGAGTTCAAAGATGGTGGCGGGCCATTCACGGACCACGTGCCCAAGTGGACCCGAAAACAATCAAGAACTGCCACTCGAAGCTCATGACCACGGGGTCTGTGGCAGATGTTCGAAGATGTGGTCGCCCTTCGACATCCAGGGCCCAGGAGACGGTGCAGGCAGTTCAGGAAATGTTCGCACGGAGTCCACGAAAGTCAACTCGCCAGGCAGCTCGGGAAAGTGGACTCTCCCGCTACTCAGTGCGAACTGTGCTGAAGAAGGAGCTGAACTGGCGTGCGTGGAAGCCGCATTACTGCCAATCTCTCTCGGACGAGGACTGCGACATTCGCATGGAGTTCGGGGAAATCATGCTGGCTTGGCATGAAGACTGGCCCCATCTCTTCCGCAACATCCTCTGGAGCGACGAGGCGGTGTTCCACGTCGGAGGCTTTGTCAACCGCCACAATTGCCACTACTGGGCAGGAGAGGATCCCATGGTTACCGCTGAAAAACGGCAGAATCGGTTCAGTGTAACGGTGTGGTGTGGTATGACCTCAGATCAGGTTGTGGGCCCGTTCCTTCTGCGCAACACCATGAATGCTGAGCGGTACCTTGCTATGTTGCGAAACGAGGTCTGGCCGGTTGTCAGCACATGGGAGAACATCGACGATCTGATATTTATGCAAGATGGCGCCCCTCCGCACTTCGCTCTTGTTGTCCGTGAGTGGCTGGATGCCCACTTCCCTGGGCGTTGGATGGGTCGTCGTGGTCCACATCAATGGCCAGCCAGGAGCCCCGACTTGACACCGTGCGACTTCTTTCTTTGGGGGTGGGTAAAGGAAGAAGTCTACCGCACCAAACCGAGGACATTGGAAGAACTGGAGGACCGAATTCGGGAAGTCATGTCCTCCATCCCGCCGGAGTTCCTGCTAAAGTCAGTGGACGCCATTCCTGGGCGGCTCCAGAAGCTGGTGGAAAGAGTTGGAGCCCACATTGAATTTTAGAGAAAACCTACCATGTATGCCTACCTTTTCATATTATTTCTTCTGAAATAAATGGATAATATACGTATTTTTTTACCAATCCAAAATAGGGAGCTACTTTCCGCCCACCCTGTATATATATATATATATATATATATATATATATATGTATATATATATATATATATATATTATATATATATAGTTAGGTGTCCTATCTTTGACCAACTTCTTTTTTTCTCGGTCCAACCTCTTAATATCATTATGCCTGTCGCTCTAAGTAAGAAAATAGCAATTATTTTCCATTTGATGAAAATTTTGAACTCCCTAGTTCTACAAAACCAATTTTCCCCTTTTCTTTCTCAAAAATTGTCGATTTTCGGAAGTCTTTCGGTTACTTTTAGTAGCCGATCCAGACCTTTAACAAAGGGACTTATTAACACCATTAAGTGAAGCAGTTAATCCGTCAATATACACATTAAACAACATAGGGGAGAGCAAGGAGCCTTGTCTCACCCAGTAAGAAGAGTCAAAACATTCGGATAGTACATTGCCCCACCTAACGGTAAAAGATTGGTGGGAATACCAAAATTTCAATAAATTTAATATTTACATGGGAACCTTCATGTCTTCTAGTTTTTTAAATAAATTACTGCGGTTCACTCTATCATATGCCTTACTTATTTCTATGAAACAGCTATAAATAGTTGAATTACTGTCAGTGTATTTAGATATTGTTTCTTTAAGTACATAGATACACAGGTCAGTTGAGTGGGACCTTTTAAAACCAAACTGATTAGATGTCCTCAGGTAATCATTTAATCGGAGTAACAAGAGTTTTTCTAGTAGTTTCGAGAAGCAGGAAGCGACAGCAATTGGCCTGTAATTATTGATGGATAGAATGTCTTCATACTTATTTTTGACCAGGGGCAAGATATATACCCTCATGAACTCTGCAGGGATATGGCTATGAGCAAGTATGGCTGATAAGAGCAATGATATATGCATCCAAACTACGTCATTGGCATATTTTAAGTGCTCATTCGATAGGTCATCTACCCCTGACGCAGAACCAGTCTTTAACTCTTTAATTAACCTCGCTGCAATCTCTCTGAAGATTATCTCTATTCACACTGTTAAGAATGTTAGAGTAGTGGTTTTTCCACAGTTTTGCAATTTCATTCTCCCCTAACACCTCATCGATTGTCAGAGGGAGGACACTTTTGACATTCGTATGATTCTTAACAAATTTCCAAAAAATTTTATTATCGTTATTTATGCAAGCTCCACAGGCTTTTGATGCTCGAATAGACTCTTCTCCCTGCTTACATCTCCTTATGGCCGCCTTATACTGACCCCTACTTCTACACATATTCATGTATACTGGTCCTAATCTGGGTCTACCATGAAAGCACCAAAATCGTAGCGCTCTTTCGATTCCCTCTTCAGGGGGGCAATAAAATCATTCCATCCAGGAATAATCTTAGTATGATAGTTGTAAGATTTAATCATGGGGTTTCTTGCTTCTCTTAACAGGGATATTATCTTACTATAATACCTATCTATGAATTTATAGTGAGAATCATTTGATCAAGGATTATTACAGGCAAGATGCAAAATTTTTAAATTATTAAAGAGGTGACCTGTTCTGTCTTTGTATTCTATTCTCTATTGCATATTAACATTAGACCAATCGACGCGATTATTCTTACCTATTGAGTTCTTGTTATGTCGTGCTGCGCATAAATTGGTAAAATTAATTAATAGTTCTAATGGTCTATGATCAGAAAAAAGGAAATCATACGGAATATGAACTCTAACAATTCGATCCTTTAGATTATTACTGGTGAGACAATGATCAGTCCACCTGGTGGTACCAATCATATCGCAAACGTATGTAAAATTACCACTGGTTACCCCTAATACATCTACATCATTTATACTTAATTTGGCCGACTCGCACATGTTACCCAACTCTACAAAGAATTCCGAATTTACATGCGCGTTAAAGTCCCCCATTATTATACAGTGAGAAGATTTGGGGTTATCTGATAATGACTTAATTTTGTACAGCAAATCACTGTATTCATCTAGAGTACTGCCGTTGTTGTATGGTAAGTAGCAGTTCACATTTAATATGCAATCATTGTTCACTTGTAATTCAATGCCTTAGGAACCTTACATTATTGCTTGTTAAAAATTTTATGTTTTGACAAATTTTTCCTTATTAAGAAAGCAACACCACCAAAAGTCCTACCGTACATTAATTCATCTGACAAGTCTACTGCTGATGACGCATGGTACATAAAGTCATCATGGAGAGTAGAGAGAATTTTAGCTCTTGCTTAGGTAGCCACTGCTTGTGCAGAAGTGTCAAATCTGCACTGTCAGAGATTTTATGAACATCTACAATTGAATTCCTCACTGACCTTACGTTATATAAGACTATTTTCAACAAGTTATCCGCCATGACTGAGAGAAAATTTATTATTAATATGATTATTATTATATACTACAAATTTCAGGCATTACTGTTAGGGCGCCTATTATTATTATTATTTTTATTGTTATTATAATTATTATTATTTTGCCTGTTATAGCCTTTTTAAAATGTACCCTTTTTTATGGCACACCCTTTTATATATATATATATATATATATATATATATATATATATATATATATATACACAGTATGTATATATGTATATATACATATATATATATATATATATATATATATATATATATATATATATATATATATATATATATATATACACACATATATATATAAATATATATACAATATGTATATATATATACTATATATACATATATAAATAAATATATATAGAGTATGTATATATATGTATATATATATATATATATATATATATATATATATATATATATATATATATATATATATATATATATAATATATATATATATACATATATATACACATATATATCATATATATTTATATATATATATATATATATATATATATATATTAATATATATATATATATATATATATATATTATACATATATATATATATACACACATATATCACACACATATATACACACACACACATATTATATATATATATATATATATATATATATACATATATGTGTGTATATGTATATATATATATGTGTAGAGTATATATATATATAGATATATATATAATATATTATATATATATATATATATATATACACGTATAACTTTAGGTTACTTTAGGTGAGTTTGAACGACGGTTCAGGATCGACCTGCGGTCGACCCCTTCTCAGCATCTTGCTTTATTTGCGGGATTTGGTGAAGGAGGGAATTGCTATCTGATCTCCTCCTGCCCTCGTAGCCAGCCACGCTTGGCTGGTCAGGGAATTTCCACAGTAATCTGTCCAACCGGTTCTTGAAGTTATTCAGGTCTTTGTGCTGGAGATTTCTCACTTCTTTTGGTAGGACATTGAAAAATTTTGGGCCTCTTATTCTGAGGGTATTTTCCATCCTCGTTTACATGGCCCCTTTTCCCACCGCAGCTGGGACCGCACAAAATCTGCCTCTTTTCTCATTCCAGTTTGTATCTATTTCATTTCTAAGGTTAGTGATAGAGCCCTCAAGTATTTTCCATATGTATATTATTGTGTACCGCTCGTGCCTTCTTTCGAGAGAGTAGAGTTCCAGGGATTGTAGTCGAGAGCAGTAGAATTTGTGTATTCGGCTTCCCAGTCTATCAACGGACCAATACTCTCCTTACACAGCATTTTTCTTTTCGCAAACTTGTCGAAGTATTTTCGGTTATTTTTTATTTTTTCTGCTACCTTTTTTCCTCCACGTTTGTCTTATGTATGAATGTTTGCTTTAGGTCTATTTCTATTTCTCCAAGTTTCCTCTCTAGTTTGAGTCCCTTTGCATTATTTTGCATCTGTGGAGATGTTTTACGGTTTGTCTTCGTTGCCTGAATAGTGTCCTGATTTTCCTCTCAAGCTTGCTTGCTACGTTTTCTTTCCTGTCTCTTGAATATGTTTCAGTATTATAGGTTTGGTTTCAGTCTCTATAATACATAGTATTCCTTGTGGAGCCTTCTCATGAAGTAGTATTTCCCAATTTGCCTTCTTTAAATCTTTATTTACGTTTTCCCAATTTACTTTCTTTGAATTTATGTTTAAGCCTTCAAATATTCCATCTGCCTCTCTAGGATGCGTTTTCGGACTTCTGGGTGCTAATTTCAATTGTATATCGATGACGTTATGGTCGGAGAACTTTGTGTGCGTTACTTTTTTATTTATTATTATCTCGTTATTTGTCAAGATTAAATCCAAAATGTTCTCTTTTCTCGTGGCTTCACAGATTTTCTGGGTAAGGGCGTAATGTTCCATAATATCTAATAACATTGTTGCTTTGGTTCTGTCATCTTTAGTAATGTTGCCATGAAACTTCTCGACATATATAAGTTCGTCATTTTTCTTCCATGTTATGAATGGGAAATTAAAATCTCCGAAAATTACAATATTTGTTGCTGGAGTTTCAAGTAATTTTAATATGTTTTCTATTTCATTTGTAGCAAATAGGAATTCACTTTTTGTGGTGTTTGGTGGTCTGTAGATGTTCATAATGGTTAGGTTCAGTTCTTTCACTTCCAATATAATAACTTCAACTGCGCTGTTTGATTTGGTTGCCTTCACTTCACGTGTGTGTGTTTTTTACGTAGATGCAACACCCTCCCCCTCGTCAAGCGACTCTATCTGCTCTGTGTATGTTGTAGTCCAGCAATGCTAATTCGCTATCCTCAGTACAGTTTTCACAGCCTTTTTCGCATTTATGCAAGTGTATTTCCGTTAGGCATATAATATTTATGCTGGATTTGGTAGCTAAATTCTGTAATTATTGTAATTTGCAGCCTGCATTGTTCGTGTAGAGGCCTTGAATATTTGTGTATAATTCATTTATTGGGTTTCAAATTTCCGTGTTCAGTTTTCCTATACATTGGTCATTTTCAGGTCGGTGGTTCCTGTTTGGTGTTATTGGTTTGGCCGCTGCATTTGGGAGAATTAGAGCTGCGACACTTGATACTACTGTGGTTGTATCGGTGGGTGGTGTTGGATAGACATATTGGGTGTTGGATAGATATATTGTATTTCTACCTCGTGGTGTACGGATGTTTTGTTTTAGCTCTGTGTAATATCGAAATAACCAGTGTTTACAAGTTCTTCGGTAAATGGCATCGTATACCAGTGTGTGTGTGTGTGTGTGTTAAACATCAATGAATTCGCGGTAATAATTTAAGTGAAAACTGGTGGCATATAGCGTGTACAAAGAAAACTACATCAATAGAAACATAATTTGAAAATAACTCGCACGGAAAATCAGCCCCTGAGTTTTTTAAATTAGGCCTATACAGGGAAAGACTGTCAGAGAAAATTCGAAAGAGCCATAAAACGGGAAGGTCAAGTTTTTGAGACGAAATTTGAGAAGTGAGAAGAAAAGAGGCAAGCTAAAGGAAAGAATAAAGGAATAAAGGAAAAAAGAAAGAATAAAGAATAATAAAGAATAAAGAAAGCAGAAAGGAAAGAACAAAGAAAAGAATGGCAAAAAAATACGAAGTGTGTAAACTACGGTTAATTCAGAAAGGTGAACAGAGCTGGATTATGTTTAATGGAATGCGCTGCGCATTAGCTTTGCGATGCAAAAATGAAGCGGACCAGGCAACGGGCTTAAAATGCATCCTGTGCAATACCTTTAAACACTTCGAATGCATGAACTTAAATAGAAAAGACAAGAAAATGATAAATAGAATAAATAACAAAATCATAGGCATTTACGGCTTTCTGTGCATCACATGCATAAAAAAAAAAAGAATATGGTACAAAGAGCAATGAACATGGGAAATACATGTTTACCGACAGATGACAAGGAAACACTAGGAAACGCTGACACAAACAAACTTGAGGCGCAGGATAACGCAATACAGGAAAGCACGCTACAGCAGGAACACGAGGCGCATGACAACACAATACAGGATAGCACGCTACTGCAGGCTACGCTACAGGAGGATGCAAAAGTAGCCTCAGAGAATGAAATATCCCCTGCCAAAGAGAGAGATAACAGGAACACAAATGAATAAGAGAGGGATACCAGGAATACAAAGGAGAAGGCGGAAGATACCAAGAACACTAATGAAAACTCGTCGAAGACAAAAAACCACTGAGTAAGGATGAAGTGGTGGCAGAACAGAAAAAAGAAACAGAATCACATAGGACTCGTAAGGAGATTAAGCGACGAGCCATATGTGAATACTATAAAACAGGGTCGTGCTTTATGGAGCAAACTGCAGGTACAGTCACCCAAAAAAAATTGCTTCGATATGATGAGGAATGGAAGATGCAGATATGGACAAAACTGCCACTTTTTTCACCCGCCTATGTGCAGACAGTCACTGAGAGAGAAAATGTTTAAATATAGGAGAAAGAGGAAGCTAGTGTTGGATATATATATATATATATATATATATGAAAATTATTTCACGAAAGTAACACGTGAAAAATATTTATGATGAATAAAACCACGAAGGAAAGGAAACACAAAATGGTGCTCAAGCGCTTTCGTCTAATGACATCCTCAGGAACACTGAAGTACATAAAAAGGTTAAGCCTATATATAGGTTACAGAAAGAAAAAAGAAAAAAGAAATAACATACATACACACACACATACATATATATATATATATATACATACATATCTATATATAAAAATACATACATACATACATACATACATATATATACAATAAACAGAGAAGTAAAAATAAAAAATTAAAAAATTAAAAATTAAAACCTTAAAGGATTACCAGTGAGGCGTACAGATTTGTAGGGAAAAATATCGATTTTTAGCACAAGATCAAATGGATTATAAAAATACAAATTTATACTGGAACTCTGCCCGGGTTTTAACACACTGCTGCCTATGGTCAGGTTTCGATATATATAAAAAAATAAAATGCAAATTAAAAGTTAATAAAGTAGAAGACAAGTTTACCAAAGATTTAATGTTTTACCCTTCTTATCTAAATCTGTTTTAAAGGAATTCAAAATAACAGGATCGAGTTGAAAAAGACCTTTGCTTATGTTGAAGTTATTTGAAAGTTGGATAATGGCAGACTCAAGAATATTTCTATTAACAATGTTGCTTGAATGGAATAAAACTGAAGCATTATTCCAATCAATACAGTGGGCTAACTCTGACAAATGGACAAAAAGGGCACTGGACAACTGTCCTGTTCTAACGGAATATTGATGCTGTTTTATACGTGTGTGCAAATCCTTTCCCGTCTGACCTATGTAAAAGGAATCACATTGTTTACAACCAATTTTATAGATAATGCCTGAATTATTGGTAGGGCTATTTTTTACTATGATATTTTTCACAATATTGTTATATGAAAATACTACATTAATATCCAAAAGTTTAAGTACATTAGCAATGCCTAAAAAGCCCGGGAAAAATGGAAGTACTAAAATATTTTTTGACAAAGTACGAGTGTTAATATTGACACGATAGAAAGTTCGTTTTGCCTTGTTGAGACAAGATTCCATAAACGCAGATGGATAACACAAATCACTTCCAATACCGTTGATTTTTTCCATTTCGGCATCGATGTATTCCGGACTGGCGATCCTAAGGGCGCGGAGAAACATTGATGAAAATATGGCCTTCTTAGTGGGGGTATCATGTCCCGAGTAAAAGTGTACGTAGGACAAATTGTTTGTCGTTTTCCGATAGATACTAAACTTAAAACCTGGGCTTTCCCTATGTACACGCACATCCAAAAATGGGATTGAATTGTCTTGCTCAACTTCTAAAGTAAACTTAATGGAGGGGACTTGATCATTTAACTGAAGGAGGAAGCTATCCAGGTCACGATTCATGGGCCAGATACACAAAATATCGTCGACGTACCGCAACCAAAGGATGCCAACCCCCAGGATTCTCGGAATATAGGTAATTTCGAAAAACTCCATATAAATATTGGAGAGGAGGGGCGATAAGGGGTTGCCCATAGCCATCCCAAAAACTTGTTGATAATACTCGTTATTGAAAGTGAATTTACAGTCTTTGATGCAAAGCTTAATGAGTTCCAAAACAATGTGTGAAGGTAGTGGCAGGTCATACTTATGTAATTCTTGGGAGAGAAAGTCAAGCATATCGTCAATCGGCACTTTTGTAAACAATGAACAAACATCAAAACTGATCAATTTATCGTTAGTTTCAATACGTGCATTATTCAATTTTTCCGTAAGATCCATAAAATTTTTTACATGTGAATCAGAGATAGTTCCGAGAATGGGGGACAAGACTTTGACAAGCCATTTGGAGAGTTTATAAGTAATAGAGCCCACCGAGCTAATAATAGGGCGCATAGGGTTACCAGGTTTGTGGGTTTTAATAAGACCGTAAAGGTAGGGCAGAGCAGGTGAAGTGGACATGAAAAGCGGAATTAAGTCCTTATGATCTTTGAGAAGGCGTTTCAAGCCACTATTAAATGATTTGATGACGTTTATGGAATCTTGTCTCAACAAGGCAAAACGAACTTTCTATCGTGTCAATATTAACACTCGTACTTTGTCAAAAAATATTTTAGTACTTCCATTTTTCCCGGGCTTTTTAGGCATTGCTAATGTACTTAAACTTTTGGATATTAATGTAGTATTTTCATATAACAATATTGTGAAAAATATCATAGTAAAAAATAGCCCTACCAATAATTCAGGCATTATCTATAAAATTGGTTGTAAACAATGTGATTCCTTTTACATAGGTCAGACGGGAAAGGATTTGCACACACGTATAAAACAGCATCAATATTCCGTTAGAACAGGACAGTTGTCCAGTGCCCTTTTTGTCCATTTGTCAGAGTTAGCCCACTGTATTGATTGGAATAATGCTTCAGTTTTATTCCATTCAAGCAACATTGTTAATAGAAATATTCTTGAGTCTGCCATTATCCAACTTTCAAATAACTTCAACATAAGCAAAGGTCTTTTTCAACTCGATCCTGTTATTTTGAATTCCTTTAAAACAGATTTAGCTAAGAAGGGTAAAACATTAAATCTTTGGTAAACTTGTCTTCTACTTTATTAACTTTTAATTTGCATTTTATTTTTTTATATATATCGAAACCTGACCATAGGCAGCAGTGTGTTAAAACCCGGGCAGAGTTTCAGTATAAATTTGTATTTTTATAATCCATTTGATCTTGTGCTAAAAATCGATATTTTTCCCTACAAATCTGTACGCCTCACTGGTAATCCTTTAAGGTTTTAATTTTTAATTTTTACTTCTCTGTTTATTGTATATATATGTATGTATGTATGTATGTATGTATTTGTATATATAGATATGTATGTATATATATATATATATGTATGTGTGTGTGTATGTATGTTATTTATTTTTTCTTTTTTTCTTTCTGTAACATATATATAGGCTTAACCTTTTTATGTACTTCAGTGTTCCTGAGGATGTCATTAGACGAAAGCGCTTGAGCACCATTTTGTGTTTCCTTTCCTTCGTGGTTTTATTCATCATATATATATATATATATATATATATCGTGGTTCATGTAAAACGAAAATAATAATAATAAATAAACGAAAATAATATACAATATTCTCTGGGAAGGATGGATAGACCATCAAATATAAAAATCATCCAAGTTACGTGTGTCGATCTCTCTCTTCATATAAAGGGCGAACTTGTCACCATGCCTTAGGCCTACAGTTTAAAAAGAAATCCGTGCCACGCCCTCCACGAGCGGACTGAAATTACAATGTCCTCGCAATGACTGGCTGTCACCGTATCCGGAAAATTGTTCGAAAACAATTATTCGAAAAACAATTATTTGTAAACAATTATTCGAGAAACAATTCACTGGTCAACACTCATTTTATTGCCAATCATATTGGAGTGATTTTGGGGTAACTTTGTGGTGCTGATTCCGAATATGACATCGGTTTTGCTAGATTGGCTCTAATTTATGAGATAATTGGTACCCCATTGAAACACGTAAAAATGCAAAAGATTTAATGTTCAGGCGGAGCCTACTTACAAATCGCATTGAAATTGTCTCAAATCATACAAAAGTAAACACATGAAATACATAATGGCATTTTATTCGGTCTCACCATCTAGAATGTTCGGTAGTTTCCCATATGCACGCGTTATGGTTACGTTTCCTATTAATTGAGGGTATTCATTATCACAAGAACTAGAGCCAAATCGGAAAAACTACTTTCATTTTGGAATTCAGCAACCCCAAAATACCCTAAATTCGTACGAATTTCCTTGGCAACGAAAAAAAATGTTTTTTTGTTGACCTGTGTTATTCGATTCAACAATTATTCGAAGCAACAATTATTCGAAATAATTTTAAATATAGGTTTAATAAAATAAATAAGTTTAAAAAAAGAAAAAAGAAAAGATTATCCTAAAAATTTTATTAAATAGAAACAAATTTAAAACGAACCCAGACCTAGGCTGGAGTCGCAAATTATGAGCAACTGCACGTAAATAGTCTACCATATTAGCGTGGAAAAAATAAAAGATTATCCTAAAAATAGTCTACCACATTAGCGTGGAAAAAATAAAAGAGTATCCTAAAAATAGTCTGCCACATTAGCGTGGAAAAAAAATAAAAGATTATCCTAAAAATTTAAGCTTAAGGACTAGAGTCTCAATTTATGAGCAACTGCACGTAAATAGTCTACCACATTAGCGTAATTTTCGAAGGATTCGGTTAAAGTTTTTAAACGTTTTGCAGTGTCACGATATTTTTTCCTAGTTATGTGGAATTCCATACCATTTAGTGCTTTCTCAATTTTAATTTCATTAAAATCTTGCTCCCTTTTCAACGCTTCCAGAAATTTCCAAATAGTTGGATGATGTGATGACACTTGTTGTAAAAAAGCCCGATGCCATCCTTCAACAGTATTATTGGTCCTAGGTAAATCTTGCTGCACCCTTTCAAAGCAGGACCACATTTTAATTTCAAATTTAGGAGGGCGGCGCCTATTTCGTCTACCAGGACGCCCAATCCAAGTATCTTCAAAGTAATCGAGTACTGGGAGAGCTTCCTGTGGATACAGTTCAGCATCCATTAATGCGTTAAATGCGTCAATCACCCTTTCAGCTGGTACAAAAGCGAGAGCGGACAACATGCGGATGCTTAATGCAAATTGGGCATCATTATCATACCTCATTTTTAGGCCGGATGCACACACTTTTCTATATAAGCATTGCCCAAAGTGAAAAAAACAGCCATTGTGACTAACTGAATTAAATTCTACCTTCATCGCATTTATCATGGCGGGTTCAAAATCACTGTTCACGGAGTTAATGTTTAGGGTAAGACCAATTTATTTTATTTTTTTCCAAAATTTTATGTAGGTTTCTTCTTTCTTGTCTGGTAACAAAGCATAAATCACAGGAATGCAAAAGCCATTTCTAATGACGTGAATGGTATACAACTGTTCAAATATGTTCGGAACTGTCTTGAAGGTTCCATCCATATATAAATTTTCACTCGATGCAAGTAAAGACAAATTTTTTTGCGTAGAAAATATCAACATTCTATCGTCGATTTGCCCTGAGTCGAACATTAAAAAAGTATCACCTTTATTAGTTTTCTTCTGTTCTTCTGAAAAGATTAGGTCTCTCCTGTGATTTGGTATAACTAAGCCAACAGTTTCTTTCTGACGTACATGACGAATAGTTCGTTTAATGCTAGACGTAGATGATAAGGATACTGCTGCAACATCGCTTATTTCGGAGGCTGCATTAGAAATTATATAATGAGGCGAATCGCGTGTACTTTTCGAGTCACTTTTAATCTTTTCTAAAACTCTGCGTACTTCAACATCTGTGGGATCACCTCCATGATTATGCTAGCGCGAAACTGAGGTTATTTCACCATCAACTGTAATGGCTCGACTTTTACAGTACTTTGCAAAATACTGGCATTTCCAGTAAACTTTTGATTTCACTTGCTTGTCTTTGACGTATAGATATTCATTTACTAATAGCATTGGGTTTCCTTTTTCGCTCTTCACAGACTGTGCCATTCTGTAAGGGTGATATCGCTGCAAAACTTTTTCAAGGCTGTTAGTTAACTAAATACTTAATCTGTAGTCTTCTTTAATTACGAATTGGTTACAAAGTTGCCAAGTCGTAATTAATGAATTAGTTTTTAAATTTTTAAACTTATTTATTTTATTAAACCTATATTTAAACTTATTATTTCGAATAATTGTTGCTTCGAATAATTGTTGATTCGAATAATTGTTTTTCGAATAATTGTTTTCGAATACCGTAATTGTTTTCGAATAAATGTTTTGCGAATAATTGTTTTCGAACAATTTTCCGTAAATCGGCTGTCACGGACTGCTGATCAATGCCTTTACCAGGGTACCCAGTTATTCAATTTATCCCCCCAAAAAATCTGAGGGAATTAACATTCAGTTTTGATGTCTAACCCTAGTTACATATATTCCTTATAGCAGAAATATAAATTTTCATTTACAACTTAAAAGTTTTTCTCAGTAACGTTGTGAAACCGCGTGATATCTGCGATCCCTCCTATACAAATGCATACAAGGGCACACGCTGCTCAACTTTGTTGAAATAGCGGAAGCAGCGTCTCGAAGTGTGCACTAAGTCATAACATGCAAAAAAATATTATTGTATGTCTAATTAATGACTTGTAAAACTTTAAAGCTTATGGTATATATAATCTGTAAATATGTTCCCAATTTGTTTTTCCTTTGAACACACACACACACACACACACACACACACACACGCATTAAAAGTAAATCGTGTAAAGAACAAAACACAAATCTAGACGTTTTTTGAACATATATACACGCTCATATACATATATTTATTGGAATAACACTGCCCAACACCAATTTTGCTGATTTAATTCTAACACCTGTTTTTAGGTAACTTTGGTGTGCTGATTTCAAAAATCACCTTAGTTTTTGCCTATCACGTCAGGTTTGCGAGCAATCAAATACGGAGATATCGCATTTTGGCAGGGTTATGCCCAATTTTTTTTTCTTTTCAAAAAATAAGTTTTTACATACTCAGAATCAGCATGGAAAAGTAAACAATTGTGAAGGGAGTGAACTTTAATATACAATGGTAATATTGACGCATAAAGTGATTAAAAGTGTTTAAATAAGCAAAAAATGAATCCATGATCATGACGTCACGCTCACACCTGGGGAAATCACAGATACCCAAGATTTTAATATGTTGTACATGACCTTTAGATTTAATGCACAGATTTGCGTATTCCATAGGTAAAATTTTAACAGCAAAACATAGCTGTTAACAGGTCTCAAAAATCATCAGTTTTGATAAGTGCCCTTCATGGATCACCCAAAATAGGGATATTGCATTGCACATTGCACGAAAACCTGATGTGATGGACAAAATCTAAGGTGATTTTGTAAATCAGCACATCAATATTATCCAGAAACAGGTCTTAGAATTAAATCATCAGCAAAATTTGTTTTTTTGTTGGGCAGTGTAATCTGCAACAGAACTCATAAGTGTCATTTCTGTGAATGTATTTTCTTCAGCATGTTTTTTACCACGATTTACAAATTCTGTCTTATTCGTCTGGAAAATAATAGAAATTTATTTAAAGTTAATTATTTATATATATATACCTTATTCATGATGTCCGCCGTACATTATGTTAATCGGAGAGCCTGGAAAACCTAAGACTAATGTCCATATTAAATAAAATAAATGTGGTTCTCGCTAGTCCATTTCTAAATTTCAGTAACGAATATCTATTTAACCTCCCTACAGGGCCGTTTATTCAATTTATTGAAAACATCTGAGAAAATTAACGTTCAGTTTTGTTGGCTACCTATATATATATATATATATATATATATATGTATACACATATGTGTGTATATGTATATATATATATATATATATATATATAAAGACTCATCACTGATGCGCCTCGGTGGTGTAGTGGTTAGCGTCGCTGGCTACGAATCTATCGGACCCGGCATCGAGACCCGGTGACTGCAGCCGGCGCGCAGCAAAGCCCAGCTGTTCATCCTTCCAGACAATAAAGAAAGTGCTTCGTAGATAAATGGGTACCCTGGGTGGCCTAGTGGTTAAGACGCTGTTCTGCTGGTGGGGCGTGTCGGATTCCACGTTAAGCTGTAGTTCTAAAGTGGAGTGAAAAGCTTGTCCTTTGTCAGAATGAACAATTCGGGCGGAAGCAAACCAAAGGTTAAAGTACGAATTAATTAAAGAAACACAGAACAAGATTCATTTTATTACATTTTAAGATGCATGCACTGACCAAAATTCATCACCCATGGAACTCCCTCAAAACCACGCCCACTCATCACTCCTCGCGAGACCAGTGTGCCTTAAAAGTAGTAGGCGCCTTTCATCTTTGCGAATTGGGATGGGGGCCTATAACCCATCGCATATAAAAGATTCATTAAAACCCCATAGCGTTATTCTCCAGTCAGTTTTTCCGCAACGCGTAAGCCATTTCAATACAGGTTACGACGAATTCGGCCAATTTTGACGAGGTGCTTTCGTAAATGTATTTGTGCGACTTCTTTGTGTTATATATTTGTAATAAGCTTTTATGTGCATTTTTATATAGAGTTCGTTTTTATTCTGCAGTTGGGAGTATTTTTTGTTCTCTATAATTTTTGTAGTTTCGTGTTTCGGTTTTTTTTGGCAGGAGCGCGAGGGATATTAATGCTAAGCTAGATAGGTATATCATGCCGGCTATTTTTGAAGGTGGGGACATGATGTAAGTACCGTAGTGGTGTCATGCAAAGATATAATTTTTGATATATATATATATATGTGTAGCGTATCGACAAGAAATAGACCAACAAATCGACAGACATACTTTCTTTCCACGCTACCATAAAACAGTTTGGAACACACGTGGGCAATCAAACAATGGAGCGTCTGTTTCTTCCCAAAGAGGCGCCAATGTAAGCTTTTATCAAACAAAGGACACGCGGACCAAGCGTCTTAAGATTTGGTATAGTCCTACGTCACCAGGGTATAAAAGCGAGCTTCCATTTGCTTTCATTCTCACACTCACTCACCGTACGCATCATCGAGCAGCGCGTCCACCAACCGCTTTCCGGCCCCCTGGCCGAGGGGCCACGGCCGCTACTTTCTTCAGGGCCTACAATTTGTCTTCACGTAAGATCTACAGACCACCTGCAGAAGCAATCTTTCGAGGCCCAACCGGAATCACTTCGGGCCTGCGGTTTGCCGGGTCGGCCTTCAAGTTTCTCCACGTTCCTCGAGATATCTTCCGCACCACAGGCCTACGCCTGCAATATCACAAGGCCAGCCTGCACCTCGAGAAGTAACATCACCTCAGGCCTCCACGAAGCCTACATCCATCATCTCAAGAGGCTTAACGGACAACGACAACCAGAATCTGCGTAATAGGTTCGTCGTCAACCCGCCTTCAACAAAGTTTACGTCACCATAAGCTAAGTACATCATATTCTAAGTACTCTTGAAGCCTACATTAGCCTACCGCCGAACGGTAGGCTATACTCCCAAAGTGTGTATTTACGCGTTCCAACTGACTCTCGTGAAAGAACGCAGTAGGCCTGTCATCCAATTCAAGTGTCATTTCAATACCTTATTCCGCGTATCATCCGTCATTATGTTCAAGTCATTTGTGTTAAAATTCTCTTGACGTAATCATTTAACATCACATGATGTTCTATATAAATGATACTGTGTCAAGCATTTCAATCCATTATTATTAGGCCACATCAATTATTCTATGTGCATCCATGCAATCATTTAGCCTACTTAATCAGTGTCAAGTATTCCATTCAATGTACCAAACGCACGTGCATTCTTTATATCAGTTACTAGCCCTATTCAATGTTACATGTCGCATGCCATTTACATACCATCGATGAGTACATTATTTATTACGTGTCAATTAAGCTATTAACATTTCATCTTATTAGCTAAGCCTATGCCATAAGCATAACGCAAAACTACCAATTAATTACTGTCAATTCTTTGTTATATCACAGTGAATAAAATAACGGATTTATTTTCATAATAAACTACAAAAGTAAGGTGTCTTTCATAACCTTAATATTAATTTGCTTTGGCGTAAACCAAAGCTGGTGACCTCGCTGCCATTTCGGTCACTTCCAATAGTATGGTGGACCTAATCAAATAACCATTCATTCCAATCGGTGATACTGTATTACATCATAAATTATTAACCCAGCCTATCATTATAAAGCAATCAGTCATTGCCTAATCAATCGTTGCATACAATTAAATCATTATCACCTTAAACGGCTAAAACTAGGTCCACTATAAATTGGTGTAACCCCGGAGTGACTCGATCTTATTTTACGTTATTTATTCACAGCGATCCTTGTGCTTAGCTATTATTGACCATTTCTTTTTTTGCAGCCACATTAAATAATTTCTATGTAAATACGGTATTCATAAATTCAATGTGATTTTCTGCAGCCATATCAAATTTCTATGTACGTACGGTTTCATAAATTCAGTGAAATTACTAGGCCTACTTGCAAACAGTGATATTCGTTCCGCGCGGTACTTTAATGCCTTACTGTCTCGCGGTCATGTGCCGTCGCACAATCACCGCAACTTTCAAATTCCCGAGTGCGTCCCCCTGAGTCGAGTCTCACTGCCTCCTGACGGCAGGGGCGCGGCGACCCCTTGGAGAAGCCACCACTGGCATTGGGTCCTGCTCCGCCGTCAACGGATCGTGGAGGGACTCACGAAACTCACCACCTAACGCCTCAGGACAACACTCACCCCCACCCCCCCAGCGCTGCAGTCAGTCCCAAATTCGTTTCAAACGGCGCATTCTTTCGTCACCACCTCGTCCAAAATATTCAACGGTCCCGTCTCGGCCGTTGTACGGTAAATCATTTGGCGATAAATCTGGTGACGCGCCTCATTGATCAGCGAATTTTTTTCCGTAAGCACGACGGGTTTTCCCTTCCCCATTCCCTACGGGAAGGCCTAAAAAGAAAGCATTCTTCAATCAACGAGCAGAGCGCACACATGCATCCACGCAAAACAAACACTTCAGGCACAGGGTTGGCGATCCCCTGCCTTCATCAACTGTCTCTTTGCATCATTCCGTGGATTACTTCCTGCTGCTCGTGGACTCGAACGACGTTTCTTTTTCTCCCTTCGGCAGGAGCGACCTCGACGACAACATCCACACGACGAGTTACGGGCACAGCATTCGAACTCAGACAGTTCCCCGGCCCCTCTCGTTTCCTTCGTCCACTCTTCATTGCTCCACATTCCTGCCGAAGTCCAACCCCTGCGGCAGGAGCGACCTCAACGAGAACCACCACGCGACGAGTTACGGGCACAGCATTCGACCACCAACACAGTCCCCCCGCCCCTCTCGTTTCCTCCGTTCGCTCCTCACTGTCCCCCATTCCTGCCGTACCCCAACCCCACCCCCTGCGGAACCCCCACCCCATACACCAGCGCTTCCTCTTCCGAGCATCTCTCCGAGACGACCTTCATTCCTTCCTGCGTCAGGAATTCCACGACATACCAGGCCAAGCGTCAAATCTCGGAGTGGCCTCATCAGGTCTCCCAACAGAATGGTATTTCTTCTCAGTATCGTTCCTTCGTCTCTGAGAGGGAACTACTTGTAGGTATCGACAAGAAATAGACCAACAAATCGACAGACATACTTTCTTTCCACGCTACCATAAAACAGTTTGGAACACACGTGGGCAATCAAACAATGGAGCGTCTGTTTCTTCCCAAAAGGCGCCAATGTAAGCTTTTATCAAACAAAGGACACGCGGACCAAGCGTCTTAAGATTTGGTATAGTCCTACGTCACCAGGGTATAAAAGCGAGCTTCCATTTGCTTTCATTCTCACACTCACTCACCGTACGCTCACCATCGAGCACGTCCACCAACCGCTTTCCGGCCCCCTGGCCGAGGGGCCCGGCCGCTACTTTCTTCAGGGCCTACAATTTGTCTTCACGTAAGATCTACAGACCACCTGCAGAAGCAATCTTTCGAGGCCCAACCGGAATCACTTCGGGCCTGCGGTTTGCCGGGTCGGCCTTCAAGTTTCTCCACGTTCCTCGAGATATCTTCCGCACCACAGGCCTACGCCTGCAATATCACAAGGCCAGCCTGCACCTCGAGAAGTAACATCACCTCAGGCCTCCACGAAGCCTACATCCATCATCTCAAGAGGCTTACCGGACAACGACAACCAGAATCTGCGTAATAGGTTCGTCGTCAACCCGCCTTCAACAAAGTTTACGTCACCATAAGCTAAGTACATCATATTCTAAGTACTCTTGAAGCCTACATTAGCCTACCGCCGAACGGTAGGCTATACTCCCAAAGTGTGTATTTACGCGTTCCAACTGACTCTCGTGAAAGAACGCAGTAGGCCTGTCATCCAATTCAAGTGTCATTTCAATACCTTATGCCGCGTATCATCCGTCATTATGTTCAAGTCATATTTGTGTGTTAAATATTCTCTTGACGTAATCATTTAACATCACATGATCTTTATATAAATGATATGTGTCAAGCATTTCAATCCATTATTATTAGGCCACATCAATTATTCTATGTGCATCCATGCAATCATTTAGCCTACTTAATCAGTGTCAAGTATTCCATTCAATGTACCAAACGCACGTGCATTCTTTATATCAGTTACTAGGCCCATTCAATGTTACATGTCGCATGACATTTACATACTTTTTCCCTCTTTTTCTGAATGAATGTTAACCCACGAATGATAGGTGTTGCTCCTTACTTAACCCCTTATTCTCCTCTCTTCTCTTAACCCACTACTCTCTCCTTTCTCTCGGGCTAGCCTTAGAGTGGATCTTAGGGTCTTTGTTAGCCTTAGCTTCTGTAGATCTGTAGATAACCTTAATATTAATTTGCTTTGGGCGTAAACCAAAGCTGGTGACCTCGCTGCCATTTCGGTCACTTCCAATAGTATGGTGGACCTAATCAAATAACCATTCATTCCAATCGGTGATACTGTATTACATCATAAATTATTAACCCAGCCTATCATTATAAATCAGTCAGTCATTGCCTTAATCAATCGTTGCATACAATTAAATCATTCTCCCTTAATTATATTTAAAACTAGGTCCACTATAATATATATATATATATATATATATATATATATATATATATTATACGTATCTAAATATTATACCTATCTAGTTATAATTATACCTATGTA